>CM044002.1:61301586-61306586 GCA_024085815.1 Flaveria linearis
AAGAAAAAAATATTTTTGAGAACCAGTGAGGCGTGGACACGTGACAGGCTGATGTAAGCCCTCCGGCCTTGCTTTTTAAGTATAAGTATAATATTATAGTTTTCATAAAATCTATTCGTTGTTCTGTTTTTGTTCTTTCTTAAAAACAACAGAATTGTATATTAAATACAACAGTATACTATTTTATATGTTAAGTAGTGTTTAAATAACTTTTTGAAATTAAATTATGAGGTTACGAGGTTTTTAAGTTTGATTCAATTGGTTCAACAAGTAAATCAGTACTGTTGTGATATATGATTAACGCTCTGTATTTTAAAATAATATAAACAATGTGAAGTGTATAAATGAGTCCAGAATGTGGTACCAGTGCCATTCCAGCTGTTATTATCCGATGTCAAACTCGATTTTAAAAACACTCGTTTCTTGGTTCTTTAATGCTCTTACAAATGAATTCTTAATGACATACAATTTGACTTTTGTATAGGCTTTAAAAGCAGTTTTATTTTCTACTATTTAATACCCATTAATTAATATTATAACTTTCATTGTTTTAAAAGACAAACTCACTGTAAGGAACATCTTTTTTGAAGAATCTTAATGACATACAATTTGACTTTTGTATAGGCTTTAAAAGCAGTTTTATTTTCTACTATTTAATACCCATTAATTAATATTATAACTTTCATTGTTTTTAAAGACAAACTCACTGTAAGGAACATCTTTTTGAAGAAAATTCAAAATCGACTCTTCTTTTTCGTTTACGCATATTAATTTAATTAATATTTTATTTAATAAACAATGCTTAGAAATACAATATGAAACATACAAACTCATGTCTAATAGATTAAGTCATGTCCGCAAGAGTACACTCCTTTTTAGAATATTAAAAGTTTAAATCCTTCAGAATACATGTATAAGTGGTTAATAAAAATAAATTATAAATTGTCTTGAAAAACTAAAGTCTGTAAAAGATGAATGTTATGAACAGGATGATGAATGTCTAAATCACATGACACTCCTATTTCATAGTGGCTAAGTGGTGCATTGAAGGCGGGCAAAGAATAGTGGATGGTAGAATGTAGGCGGTGATAGATGAGCAGCGGATGAACATTTTTTTAATGTTCAAGTCGTTTATAGAGATTATTAAGTAATTTTAGTGGTTTATAAGAGCTTTACATTTGAAAATTTAATTAATTTATAGAAACTTGTTATTGAAATAGATTTCCAAGCAAGTATACATATAGCATTGCATCAAGTTTGACGGGTTATTTTCTTTGTATATTGTTAGATCAAGCCTTTCAAAAAAATTGGTTAGATCATTCAATGTATTGCTTTGAAGTTTGAATGACTTTAGCAATTAGGCGTTATGGCAGCAGCTACAAGAAGATATTAAAACATGTCTACAATCGTGCTACCCCAAGTCTTAATAACGGATTGTCAGGTATCCGTAAGTAACCCGTCAGTGTTTATATTATCCTTCAAAAAGAAATTACTTATTTGGTTTCAATCCATAATCGGTTTGTCGTTGAGTGTTCAACGCAACTTCCATCGGTGACAATCAGTGATGTGAGTCTATAATTATGATAAACAACTATTATATCTAGACCTCCGTTTGTGTGAAATGACTCTGTTGGAGCAAGAATCTAACATGTATATTTAAATATTACTACTTACCAACTTTTTTATGCATATAGATAAAATACATTATGCTATTGTTATTGTACATTAAGAAATGAGGGGCTTTCTTAGGTAATAACAATTACCAAAGTTGAAAGTGTTTATGCATAAGTTACAAGTGTTTAATGCACATTTTATTATGTTGTCTTTTAGTATTAATTTCACATCACACCCCTCTACTTTAATAAACTTATTTTTTTATTTTTTAACCAATTTATAGACTATAGTTCACCCTTTACAATTTAACCAACTTTTTCCTTTAATTAACCAATTTATTTTTCTACCACTAAACTTTAATAAAGCTATCACATAATGAATCTTGATTTAATATCTTCGTATATTGACATTTTAAAGTTCGTTTCCATATAAGGTTTCGATGGTTAAAATGACCCACTTTTAAAACCAAACACCCCATTTATTCTTTCCACCGCAACATGTGTTCCCATCGCAACACGAAGGTATAAATTAGTATAATTTAATTTCAAACTACTATTTCACAGGTCTCGAGTAGAGAAGTGCAATCTTCTTATAAAACAGAGTGTCGTCACTCCTCGTAGTAAAGAGGGAATTTCACCAAATTTCTATTTTCGGTGTAAGAATAATTATTTGATACGGGAAAAGACCGATAAAACCAGGATTGTATGTTTAGACTTTTTATGTTAGCCTTGTCGGGTTATTATATGGTCATTTGAGACACGTCGCGTTTCAAAGATTTATAGGAGTTACGTAGTTTCATAACTACATAACTGTGGGGGAAAGACCGCGTACATCTTCCCTTAAATGGGACGGACCCTCCCTGGACCCTGCGAAAACGCGGGAGCTCTTTGCAGCACCAGGTACGCCCTTATGTAGTTTCATAACCCAAATTAGAAATAATAAAAAAGCTTTTTTGAAAAAAATAGAAGAAAGAGCCCATCAAATCTCTTTTTTCTCTCTTACTAAATATTATCTAACAGCGTATTTATAAGAATTTAAATATATATTATTAGACAACAAAAGGATGCTCTATATCTCTCGTCTCCAAACTTGATGCAAGATTCATGTAAATGGAGACGCGTCAAAGGTTGTTAAACGTGTCACTTAATAGACTCTATATATTTAAAGGTGGTGACATAAGCATAACAACTGGATATATCTTCCTACTCTAATAAAAGGGTAACTAGGTTGGACATGTATCATCACCACATTTTACATCATCAAAGGTTGGACATGTGTCATCACCATATTTCACCTCACTAAAATTTTCCCGCTTCTCTCTCCTATTAAATTCTCATTAATTAATTACTAATAATAAATTAAAGAAAGTATATTTTTATTAATTATTTTTCTAAGTAAATAAATTTTTATAAAATAAAACTTACTTCTAAAACATCAACCTTTTTAAAAAATATAAATTATTTTAAAATTGATGTTTGTAAGTAAATTTTTTATATACAAAAAATAAATAAAATTGGGAGTTATAGTAATTTTTAAAATTTTACATTTTTTAAAAAGTTTGCCTTAAAACAAATTTTATTTATTTTTCTTTTGAAAAAAATTAAAAAATTAAAAAAAACTAATAAGTTGATATCATTGTTTTATTATTTATAGTTCGTACTTGTATATGATTTCAATTATGTTTTATCTTAAAATATAGTTTTATAACTAATAAAATATTTTCTTATTTGATATTTTATTTTTTTAACCCGTGTAATACACGGGTTTTCTAAAACTAGTTGTCTTTATATTATAAAATTGCTTCACTGAATTTGCTTCATTTTCGAAAATTACTTGCAATAAAGAACATTTACTAAAAGCTGTTCAAATGATAATAAATGCAATGAAATACATTTATATTTGTATCAACGAAATTAATAATTAGAAAAATATAGGTTTATGGTTGTGTGTTTGGTAGGACTTGGTCAAACTCATTTATAAGTGGAAGCTTCATAAATCATAATACTTCCTACGTACCCATGGAGGTACAAAGATATGAATTTTATTTAAAAGAATCATTTTTTTATTTAGCTTGTTTGATTGTTAGGTTTCAATTATATTTGTTATAAATAAGAAAAATCATGTAGTCATTCTTGTTGGCTTATGCGTAATGAGAGAAATGAGAGAGCATGCATTTTGCGTAAACAAACTTAAAATCTATTATCGTTATGCAAGTGCATTGCTCTTGCCAACCAAAATGAAATTTAAGAGTGTTATTAGTCAACTTACTGTTATCAATTTTTATTGATCTATAAAACATAGATTAAATTACTAAAAACTAGTTTGGTTGAAATTTAAGACACTTAAATTTGTATGTAAATATCACAATTTATAAACAAGTTGTAATTTAGTCATCTTTATGTTAAAGTTTAAATAAAAATTCCTAAACTTATATAAGACAATATGTGTGCAAAGCCAGCCAACCATATGGGGAGGGGTGCGGATTTTTTAATTTTTTTTTATATATTATAGAGTTAATTACATAAATGCTACCTATTAATCCAAGTAACATGTTTTGGTATTGAGAGTTTTTTTTATAACAGATTAGCATTTTGTTTTAAATTTTATAAGGAGTTAAGGTATTAAGACTAAGAGCATTCACAACCGTGCCCTATAATCATGTGAGTGTGTTTGGTATATTATATGGAATGATTTTAAGTGGTTGTGAGTGAAGGAGAGAGAAAATGTTATTGTGGATTGGTATATTTGAAGAATCACTGTACAATCCTTATAAATTTTTTAATATTTTTGAAAGTGGTTGTGAGTGAAGGATAGAGAAAAGGTAATGAAAAAGGTATAAAAATATATTATTTAATTGAAAGGAGAGAGAAGAAGTAGTGATTTTTAGTGTAATTATATGGATAAGGATAAGGAATGGACTGTGAATGCTCTAACAGATATTAGTTTTTCTGTTAAATTTAAATAAGAGTAAATTTCGGTTTTGGTCCCTGTGGTTTAACCATTTTAACCATTTCAGTCCAAAAAGGAATCTTTGATCATATCATGCCTTGTGGTTTTATTTTTGTAACGGTTTTGGTCCCTGACACTAACTCTGTTAGTTTTCTTGGTTAAATCTGAGGGTATTTTGGTCATTTAGACCTAAAATCAAATTAATAAAATAAAATAAAATAAAATAAATTATAATAAAATAAAAACCCTAAATTCAAACCTAACCACACCTATCTTCTTCCTTCTTCATCCTATTTCTATCATCACATCTCCACCGCCACCATCCACACCCAAACCCTGCTAACCACATCAACCAATGCCATCCACCGCCTGCTCCGCTCATCTCGTTAGTTGAAGCTTGTTGTCAAACATCCTGGAATCATGACCAGGCTGGCTTG
>CM044002.1:61311586-61319086 GCA_024085815.1 Flaveria linearis
ATTCAATCAATCAATCAATCCTGGCAACAATGTAGATCTACTGGTTTGGGATAATCCACCCCACATGGCTTACGAGTGGTGATTATACAAACCCACCCCATATGGCTTACGAGTGGTGATTGTGCCAGAGACAAGTAGTCAATCTATGGTGTTTGTGTGCAAGTCTATTATATGCAAGTATCAAGTCAAGGGGTTTATATTGTGTCGGTTTATCTATATGCTTTACTATTGCAACATAAGTCTTAATATTACCTTGTGAATTGAATTATTCTCAATCAATCAATCAATCTATATGTATACTCAAACCTGTGATTACTCACCAGCTAATTCGTTAGCTGACTTTATTTTCTCACATGATTTCAGGTTAAGCAAGCTAGTGGACTTCTACTTGATCATATAAGACCTGGACTTAGTCAAAACAAAATACAATTACTATTTGTGACTTTAACTGTTGTATTTGTATCTGTTAAATTCATGTTATTCTGTAATCTGATTTTAATATTATTATCACTATTAGACAATCATGAGTTATGAACAATCAATCATTCCCTCGTCCGCTCCGATGATTCCGCCGTCGGTCGAGGTGTGACAGATTGGTATCAGAGCCATGGTTATAGGGAATTAGGTTATTAGAAATAGAATGACCTAGACTATAACTAAGTACCCTTACACATGAGTCCTCTCATGTATTTTACATGCTTAGATAGGATTTTTATGTGCCTTATATGCTTATATTTGATTGTGTGATTATATGCCTTATGTGATTCTTCTTATTCTTTGAATCTTATCAATGTATACATGAATCTTAAACCATATTCTAAGGCATTGTGTGCCTAATTCAAGTGATTACAAACTCCAAAACTCGATTGTTATTCATGGTTTTCAAAATCTCGTCAAAGTCTGTGTCTCACAACTTGAAACATGCAATGCTGGAAGAGTGGGATGCCTGTATCTCGGAATGTTCTGTCTAGGCAAGGTATTCGTATAAATCCAAATCAACCGATGGATCTGTCTACCTTACCTGGGAACCCTCGGGATGAGTATCTGCTTATAGGTACGCATGTCTTCAATAAGGTTATGCTAGACATAACACTTTGATTAGTCAACGTACTCGCTTTGATTTACGAATCAAACGATTACACTCGGAACATATCATTGTTATTATGCCAAATTCCCGATTGTCGTTTTCATAGCTCATATTATCCAATTCTCATAAAATATCTTAATGATATGTCAGAATGTCTTCTCGTCAATTCCATTCACGGTCTAGAAACTCTGGCCGTAAGATTGCTGCTATTGTAGCACATGAAGTTACTGCGGTCATCCCAACTCTACTTACCCATTTGAACCAAAGAAACAATGTTGTTCAAAACCCAACAGCACCAAACCCTCCCCGAACTTGTACTTATAAACATTTCAGTTCTTGCAACCCCACTAAGTTTAGTGGAACTGAAGGTGCTACCGGATTACTACAGTGGTTCGAAAGCATCGAGAACACTTTCCTAAACAGCGAATGCCCTGAAAATCTAAAAGTCCGGTATGCCACAAGTGTTCTTCAGAAACGCGCACTTACTTGGTGGAATGGAGAGAAACGAACCCGTGGAACTGAAACTGCTCTAGCCTTAACATGGGCTGAAGTCAAGGAGCTCATGACTAAAGAGTTCTGCCCAAGAAACGAAGTCCGAAAACTGGAAGCTGAGTTTTGGGAATTAACCCAATACAGTGGCGAGAACCTCGCATACACTAACCGATTCCACGAACTGAGCCTTTTGGTACCGCATCTTGCTACCCATACCTCCCGAGCCATCGAGAAATACATTGGTGGACTACCCATGCAGATTCAGGATACGGTGTTAGGAAGGAATCCTTCGACACTAGAAGATGCTGTTAGGCTGGCTGCGCAGTTAACCGATAATCATGTGAAAGCTGGTTCTTTAACCAGAAAAGTGTCGAAGAAGAATACCGATAAACTTCATAACGAAACCGTCAAAACGATCAACCCGAGCTTTTCAAGAACAAGAAGAGGAAGGCTCAATCTCAAAACTTTGCGGTAATTACCCCTGCTGTACCAATTAATCAAGTCCCTCTAACTCGTCAACCAGCAGTAAACAACCAATCGCTAATGAAAAAGTCATACGCTGGACCCTATCTGCAGTGTAACAACTGCAGTTATCACCATCCCGCTAACATTCAGTGTCGTCAATGCACAAACTGTGGTCGTTTGGGTCATACATTCAACGTGTGCAGGAGTGCTGCTAAAGCTCCGACCAATGCACCAGTTCACCAACATCTTCCTGCAATTACCCAGGGTCGTGCATGCTATCAATGTGGTGATCCGAACCATTTTCGCAATCGATGCCCTCAACTTGTCAGCCTAGTTCCTACGGCTCAAGGACGTGCTTTCAACATTAATGCTCAACAAGCTCAAGCCACCAATGATGTGGTGTTGAATAATTCTTTTCCTTGATTTCGTCTTCCTGATTGAATTCAAGATTTGTAATCGTGATTTCCTTTTGTTACATTGTTGTAATTTGAAAATTTCTAAATTTCTAATTGAGATATTTTTCCTTTCGCTGTTAAGTCGAACTTTGAACCGTTTGCACAATGGGAGGTGCAAGAGTTTGCAAGTCAACCTATGACTAAAAACACTCGTATCTCCTAAATGATTCTAACTCATCAAAACAGGGGTGATTCCCTTACTTTGGTGATGATTCCTTATTCGTTTCAATAAATGGTTTTCAATTGTGTGTTTTATGAAATTTCATCCTCTGGATTAGGGTGATTTCCTTATCTCGGGGACTAACTTCAATTATTCTCTCTGGAACTTGTATTTCAAAAATGACATGATTTCACCAGAATAGGATTGAAATCCGTACTTTGGTGACAAATGTCAATCTTCGATTGTTTTTAATGAAATTCAATTATCAAGATAGGCATGAATTTCATACCTTGATGATAATTTCATTTTTATGGATTGTATTTTCTCAAATGAAACGACCTCGTCAAAGTAGGAGTGAATTCTGGATTTTGACAAGGAAGTCTATCTTATTATATTTTGTTTTTGTAAAAATTCATCGTTAAGATAGGAGTGATTTCCCTTACCTTAATGGTGAGTTATCTCATCTTATTTCTGTAGATCCTTCAGATCGAACTTTTGATTGGTAAGTTAGTGGTCATACCTTGAAAGTACACCATCAAGTTAGGGGTGAAAACCATACCTTGATGACTATTCTCATTTCTTGATCTCCAACTTACCATGGTTGTAATCAAGTGACGAGACGCATGTATTAACTTGAAGGGTGAAATAATGTTAGTGTTTCGACCTATCAAGCCAAAGCATGATCTCTGAACTTGAACAGAGACCTGATCGTTTTAAGTGATTTTGATTCCAAGCTTGGAACATTTAAATTCTTAAATCGATTTCTTTTATTCTCATGTTTTGACTCGATCTAGCTACATCAAACCATTTATTCCTTATCTATCGACTTTCATTGTGGGTTATCATCAAAACCTGAATATATGATGGTAGTCTTCTTAAACAATCTTTTGTCAAATAAAGATATTATCTCTGATCGTGATGGTCGCTTCATCTCTCGTTTCTGGAAAAGTCTCCAATCAGCTCTCGAAACTCAACTGAATCTTAGCACAGCCTATCACCCACAAATCGACGGTCAGACTGAAAGAACGATACAAACCCTCGAGGATATGCTCCGGGCTTGTGTCATTGATTTCAGTGGAACGTGGGATTCTCATCTTCCGTTGATCGAATTCTCTTACAATAACAGTTACCAAACCAGCATCCAGATGGCACCATTTGAGGCCTTGTATGGTCTGAAGTTGGTGAATCACAGATTACTGGTCCTGAATTGATACAAGAAACAACCGACAAAATTCACAAGATCCGTGATAACTTGGTCGCTGCTAGAAATCGTCAAAAGCATTATGCTGATAAAAGACGTAAGCCCATGGAATACAATGTCGGTGATCTCGTACTTCTTAAGGTATCACCTTGGAAGGGAGTGATTCGCTTTGGAAAGAAAGGGAAACTAGCACCGCGTTACGTGAGTCCATTCAAAAGCGCCTGAGCGAATTGGGAAAGTGGCCTACAAGCTTGAACTAACCCAAGAGCTCAGCAATATACATCCGACGTTTCATGTTTCAAATCTCAAGAAATGTCTTGCCGATGAAAATCTACACATTCCACTCGACGAAGTCCAGATTGAAGAATCTATGCACTTTATTGAGAAACCTGTGGAAATTATGGATCGGGAAGTCAAACAACTCAAACGTAGCCGAATACCTATTGTCAAAGTTCGCTGGGAATCTAAACGTGGCCCAGAATTCATCTGGGAACGTGAGGATCAAATGAACACCCAGTATCCTCATCTTTCTGTTTCAGCCTCCTCGTGAACAAATTTTGGGACGAAATTTCCTAAAGCAGGGGAGACTGTAACATCGCGTATTTTGGTGAAAAAAAATATGTATGTATATATATATAATAATAATAATATATAATAATATAACAATAATATTAATAATAATAATAGTAATAATATAATAATAATAATAATAATAATAAATAATAACAATAATGATTTGATTAATAATAGTCCAGGAGTTATTTGGTAAGTTTTAAAACTTAAAAACCAAGTTTTAACCCAAAACCATCAAAACATAAACCACAGGGACCATTTTGTAATTACCACAAACATCCCAACCCCACCCCCTCTTCCCCGTCGGTGCCCACCGTGACCACCCACACCACCATCGACCATAATGGAGCAAAATCCGGGCACTATCAAATATTTTAATCGAAAGTAACCACGCACTAACACTCATATAAGCACCTATAATCGATTAACAGATCCAATTTCATCTTAAACAAACTCAAACCTCTCTCTCGAACACCCGTTTCATCCGTGGACCTGCAACTCCAATTTCAACCAACTTTCACTCGATTTTAATCGAAATTAACATGGGGCTATTGTTCTAAATCATCATTAGAAGGTTACCTAAAGTTTATTTCGATTATAATCGTTGTTTGAGCATCCATCGATCATCACCTTCGTCGCGGCACACACCACACCCGAACACCTATCTCTGGGTTTCAATATTCAAAATTAACAAAGGGTTTTTAGTCTATATCATCATCCAAAGCTTTGTATCAATTTAATTTGATTATCATCATCTCTTGCATATCAAACGGATTCGACATCAACCGCGGGTTGTTCTTCGAAGAGGGTATGTTCAATCCATCATCATATGAGTAATTAAATGTATCTATACACTAATTTTTACATGGGGAATGAAAGCCCCATGATTGCAGATGCAATCGAAATCGATTCGATGTTCAATTGGGGTGCGATTTGAACTAGGGCTCGATTTGGGTTTGGGGAATTGGAGTTTAAACGAGATTGAGCATAAAACAATTAAAAACCACTCTTAACCGCAGATTAGAGCTTTGGTTCACTGGTCCCTAGCTCCCATGTCAAACAGAAGGTCCCGGGTTCGACCCGGGCACCTACACTCATTTTTTTAAGGCTTTTTAAGCCTCTAAAAATTCCGGAAAAAATTGTAAAAATTATAAAAATGTTTTTACAAACATTAAAATTTTTAAACAACTAAAATTATTTTTCTGAAATTTATTTTAACACTTTATCTATTTTATTAAATGTTTTAAATAAATAAAACTACAAATAATACAAAATTATTTAAACAAAAGTGAACTTTTAATAATAATTTAAATTATTAAATTATTATTCGATACAGTGTTACTTTTAATTTATTCAAATAATAATTATTATTGCCTAAATCATGATTAAATATAAAAGTTTTATATTTAAATCATTCCAAAAACATTTTCATTTAAATAATTAAATACTTTAATTAATTGAAATAATTAATTAATAAAATTAATTATTTGTTTATTTTTCCACACGTTAACAATAAATCAAACAGATACGTATACTGATACATACATTTTTAATAAATTCAAAACATAATGACTTTCAAATTCATATTATTTATTTCAAAACATTTCAAACTAAATAAATCACTTTATTTAAACTACCATTCAAGACCCAATGGAAATCCTAATACATTCCCAAATTCCCAAATCATTATTATTCTAATTCGAGACACCGTTCCTTAGGTTAATCATAAGGAAATCGTAGGTGTCTAACCTATCACGTTCAAAATCCAATTTCATCAATCAAGTGAGTATTCATATCCCTTTTTATATCATTTCCTATTTGGGGGAAATCATGTGATACAATATTTTCAATCATGATATTCTATTGTTATTTCATTCTAAATTCAATTCAAGACAGGTATGTTATTACTTGCAATTATGTGAACATACTGTGATAAACTGGACGACAGTAAAACCCTAATTCAATCAATCAATCAATCCTGACAACAATGTAGATCTACTGGTTTGGGATAATCCACCCCACATGGCTTACGAGTGGTGATTATACAAACCCACCCCATATGGCTTACGAGTGGTGATTGTGCCAGAGACAAGTAGTCAATCTATGGTGTTTGTGTGCAAGTCTATTATATGCAAGTATCAAGTCAAGGGGTTTATATTGTGTCGGTTTATCTATATGCTTTACTATTGCAACATAAGTCTTAATATTACCTTGTGAATTGAATTATTCTCAATCAATCAATCAATCTATATGTATACTCAAATCTGTGATTACTCACCAGCTAATTCGTTAGCTGACTTTATTTTCTCACATGATTTCAGGTTAAGCAAGCTAGTGGACTTCTACTTGATCATATAAGACCTGGACTTAGTCAAAACAAAATACAATTACTATTTGTGACTTTAACTGTTGTATTTGTATCTGTTAAATTCATGTTATCCTGTAATCTGATTTTAATATTATTATCACTATTAGACAATCATGAGTTATGAACAATCAATCATTCCCTCGTCCGCTCCGATGATTCCGCCGTCGGTCGGGGTGTGACAATATATATATATGTATACATATATATATATATATATAATATATATATATATATATGTATGTATACACATATATATATACATACATATATATATATGTATATACATATATATATAATATCTATATACGTACATATATACATATCTATATACGTACATATATACGTATCTATATACGTACATATATACGTATATACGTACATATATACGTATATATATACGTACATATATACGCATATATATACGTACATATATACGTATATACGTATATATATATGTATATATACGTACATATATACGTATATACATATATACCTATATACGTACATATATACCTATATACGTACATATATACCTATATACATATATACATATATACATATATACGTATATATATACGTATATACATATACATATATACGTATATATATACGTATATATACGTATATACATCTACATATACTAATGTAAACTAATGTAAACTAATGTAAACCAATATTAACTAATGTAAAACGATCTGT
>CM044002.1:61324086-61364086 GCA_024085815.1 Flaveria linearis
AGCATTTTCTATATTCAAGAAGGTGATGGAGGGTTAGAGGTTAACGAAAGAATGAAGATGAAACCAGCAAAATCGATGAAGTCAAGTCTTTAATTGGGTTTTAATGAAATAGATTGATGGACGGGTTCACGAGGACATCATCGCTGCTCAAGAAACTAACAAAATCGATTGATTATCTTACCGCCATGGATGCTAACAGAAGGAAGAAGATGAATACAGGTTTATGTAACTTAGGTTACATATACGTAACTTCAGATTAGGGCAACTCAAGGACTAAAAGAATGTAGTGACAGGTTACATATACGTAACTTTGTTATATTACGATTTGGTCGTTTGTTCATCGTTATCTTCATCTTCGTCAAGTTACATATACATATGCAAGTTTACATATGGCTGTAGATCTATTCAGTGTAATTTCTTTAGATATATTCATTTATGGCTTCTTTTTTCTTATAGTGTATCGCTTACATATATGTAAATAAGTTTACTTATACGTAAATCTATAGGTAAAATTGTTTACATATATGTAAACATGCATATATGTAAGTATGCCTGCATGTGCATAATAAGATATGTTGACATCTTTATGTAAGTATGCCTACATATGCGTAATCAGATATGTTGACATCTTTAAAAGTACATATACGTAAACATGTGTACGTCTTGTTTTCATATACATATACGTAAGCATGAATGTAATTATTGAAAAGTTTGAGAAAAATCTGCAATTATAATGTGTACGTAAGCATATATTTGAACATGTTTACATATATGTAACCATCTATGTAATTTATTAAAATCCACAAACATATAATCAACCGACTGTTCATCTGCTTTTCATCGTCTTCTTTTTTATTTTTAGTTCCACTAATAACTCAATTACAATGTGATAATGAGTTTTGATTGTAAAAAAAATAATTTGTGTAACATCTCGTATTTCACGGCGTTTAATCTTACGAGGACCATTGTGGTCATTTATGAAACTCATGGATGATTCACGTGTTAATACCTTTTAATGTTAAATAAATAATAATAATAATAATAATAATAAAAATAATAATAATAATGATAATAATATTAATAATAATAATAATAATAATAATAATAATAACAATAATAATAATAATAATAATAATAAAGTCCAGGGGTTATTTTGTAATTTTGAAACTTTAAAAGAAAAGTTTTTACACGAAATAACAAAGTATAAACATCAGGGACCATTTGTGTAATTATTTCAAATACCCAACCCCCCCCGTTTTCCCGACCACCGCCGGCCAAACTCCGGTCGATCGCTCCGGCGATCACCAAAACCCCTAAAATGCCCGATTTAATTGCATATAAACCGCTCCTTAACCTTCACGCATCAGTTTCGAATTAAGCACCCAAAACAATTTGAAATTCGAATCAGTTAGTGCGATCTACAACCACTCCGCGTGTGTCGGCCGCTTTACAGACTATCAATCGCACTAACCCCTATTTTAATCCCATTTAATTGAACCTGAACGATTGTATATCTACCTGTAATCGTTTAACCATTTCCATTGTACCTAAAAACACACGAAATCACACCATTGATCATCTCCCCTGTCGCGGCTATCCTTATCACCATCTTCATCGAATCGAACTCAATAACGTAAGTTTCGCATATCCATACACTCGATTTCATCTAGAGAACAAAAGCCCTAATTTTGATTTCTTTATCGTTATCGAATTGATGTCCAATTGAAACCAAATCGATTCTAGGGTTCTTGGATATTTGGGGTTTTCCTAATGAACATTTATAAATATTACTAATGGACCTAAATCAGATTCGGGCTAATAGCCCACCGGTTAACATTATGTCCGCATGCAGAAGAGACCAGGGTTCGAACCCGGGCTCCCTTAAATCATTTTTTAATCTTTCTTTTATAAATTAAATCACAAAAAAAACTATTATTCCATTAAATTTAAATAAAAAAATTATGTTAATACTTAAATTTAATTTGGAAATTATTAATCTAATTTTTGAAAGAATTGGAACAATATAATCTACTATTTTATAACAAATAGTTTAATAATATAAAAACTTTGAGATCTTAAATTTTATAAAAAAAATAAAATAAAATATATATACAATTTATTTAAAAGTTTAACTATTTATAAAAACTATTTTTCTTATCTTTATTTAATTCCTAAAACTTCTAAATCATATTACATCTTAGTTCTTTATTTTTGAAAGGCTCTAATATTATGAAACCTCTATAATAATCACTCAAAAGATTAAGGAAAACATTATAAATCAAACTTAAATACTTTTAAGTTATTTCGCAAGTCAATTAAATAGTTAATTTTCCAATTAATTATTTTTGATTAAGTTTTAATCAATTAATTTTTTTGAGTAATTATTTATCTTATACTCAACCATTACTTAATCAATTCTATTAATATTTA
This sequence comes from Flaveria linearis, assembly GCA_024085815.1. Classification (NCBI taxonomy): domain Eukaryota; kingdom Viridiplantae; phylum Streptophyta; class Magnoliopsida; order Asterales; family Asteraceae; genus Flaveria; species Flaveria linearis. The sequence continues at coordinate 61,326,517 of CM044002.1, forward strand.
AAAATATATATATTATTATTCAATTTCACTAATGATTCACTATTGTTATAAAATCAAAATTATTAATCGGCTTATTCCATTTTTATAGAATCAAAATATAATTGATTATATTATTTTATTTACAACTAATTATCAAAACCCCAAATTCCAATTGAAACCCTAGTTCACGTCTAATTGATAATCTTATTATCGAACTTAATCTTGGAATCTATACGTTTAGGTGTAAGGCCCACCTTTCTCAGGGAAGCCTCACAGTTGGTCATTCACAGCAAAACATCGATTTAAAACAGTCATTTACTCATATGTGTATAAATTTATATTGCAGCGGAAAATACTGTAAATTTCAATCCATTACAATTGAAATATAAACATTGTCCTTAATTCTTAAAAACTATTTAAAGTCCTCTTAATCTTTACTTCATCAGGGATGCCAGTCTTCTAGTGCCAAGAAGCTTCAGTCCCATGCTTCTATCCCATAGCTCTAACTCTCACCTGTCAACTGATATGCATATAAAAGTCAGCTTCGCTGAGTGAATTCTAGGTTTTCTTTGTAAATAACTTTTTGTAAAGGTATTAGCTTTAGCAGTTGAAAATAGTTCTCGTCTATCAAGCATCAATACATACAGGCTATCACTTTATCGATACTTTATCATTACTTTTCAGTTCTCGTTATTTATTACTCTTCTTTATCCGTCAATTCTCTGTCACAATCGGTGCCTAGGATCGCCTAGGACTTTACCGACACGCCAATTAAGGACTTACAGTCGTACTCGATCGGGCCATTATTGTCATGCCAATTCAGGGCTTACAGACCTGCCTGTTCGAGCATTAATTTATCCGGGTGAGGGCACAACAAATGCAACCCTTCTTTAGCCATTGCTTGCAAGTCTTTACTTTATCCCTTGCCTGCAGGACTTTACTTGCAAGACTTTACTTTATCCAGGTACACGTTATGGGCCACATAACCTTTCTTTACGTTTCACTTTCTTATTTAAGTTATATATATATAATATAACACAACACATCTCGAAGGCAATCCATCACTACAAGGTTATATCTCAATAAGGAAAAACAAGTTATCAATTCGTTAGAAAATCCCGTTTCCCATATAAGATAGTAAGTAAAACTTTACTCTAAAAGAACTGGTCGTAAAAAGTAAATATACTAGTATGCATACCGCCCCAAAACATTTAAAGCATGTATAAAATAGGGGATCTAGAACTCACCTGAACTTGTCCAATAGCTTAAATTCTAAGCCACTTAAGCTATAGCCTGAACACTCTAGCTGCACGAAAGTTAATATGCAAAAACGTCATTTTCTTCATAGTTTCGCCCATAGTTTCGCTACAGCGAAACTGCAGTTTCGCTGCCAGTTTCGCTGGGTAGCACTTCTGCTAGTTTCGCTAGGCAGATTCGCTGCCTTGAGCGCCCAACTTTCGTTGGAATTCCCTAGTCTCGCAAAGTCTATAGGTCAGTCTGGGTCTTAGCAAGATTACCGGCGAAACTATAGTTTCGCCCCAGCGAAACTGTAGTTTCGCTGGAACTTCTCCTAGTCTCGCTGAACTAATGTGCAGTTTCGCTGGTTAAATGCTTAAATTCGCTGGATCGGGGCCCAGTTTCGCTGGATGAACAGAAACTCAGATCCAGCCCGTTTTTAACCCAAAACCTTAACTTTTTACGTCCAAATATTTTGTTTACCTTCCATGAAACCAAATCTAAGCTTTTTACACGTTTTCATACGTAAAAATTCGACCTTTATGTGTTTCTTTAAACTTTTCAAAACCCCAAAACCCTAGAATCCGGGTTTGATCTACAGAAGGCCTTAGAGGCCGATTCTTACCTCGTTTTGTTGCTCTTTCCTTGTGTTTTGATGCTCCAATCCACCAGAACTTCAATCTTTCAATCCTTCAAGCTCCAAATCTTGAATTTCTTCACTTTCTCTCTCTACTTTCTCTCTCTACGAATTTGGTGGCTAGGGTTGTAATGTGATGGAATGGGACTGATTATGCATGTTTAAGGGCTGATTAGGGCCCTTAAACCCACCAAGTCTAGCCCATTAAGGTTAATTTGATCCATAGCCCACTAATTTACCCCTTTATTTCTTAAATTAACCCTTAAAAGCCCATTATTATTAAATGGCTCGTTTCGGAAAATTTCGGGGCGTTACAAGTCTCCCCCCTTATTTAGGTTTCGTCCTCGAAACCTGACTCGTCATTAAACAGATCAGGGTATTGGCGCCTCATTTCCTCCTCGGATTCCTAGGTGGCATCCGACCCCTTTCGGTGTTTCCATTGCACCTTGACTTGTTTGACTACTTTATTTCTCAATTGTTTCTCCTTCTGGTCCAGTATAGGCACTGGTTGTTCTACATAATTCAGCTTCTCGTCCACCTCGATGTCATCTAGAGGTACGACTGCCTCATTCGGTGCTAAACATTTTCTTAAGTGCGACACATGAAAGGTAGGGTGAATTCCACTTAATTCTTCTGGAAGGTCTAGCCTGTAAGCTACATCCCCAACTCGTGCTAGTACCTCGAATGGTCCGATGAACCTGGGACTCAGTTTCCCCCTCTTCCTAAATCGGATGATTCCCTTCCATGGTGACACTTTTAGCATTACCCTGTCACCCACGCTGAACTCTATTGGTCTCCTTCTTTTGTCGGCGTATGACTTTTGTCTATCCTTTGCAGCCTTCATATACGCCTTGATTTTCTCCAACTTTTCTGTTGTGGCTTCCACGACTTCTAAGCTTCCTAACTCTTTCTGACCGACATCACCCCAACAAATAGGAGTTCTGCACCGTCGACCGTACAGTAACTCATATGGGGGCATCTTAATACTGGCGTGGTAGCTGTTGTTATACGAGAACTCGGCTAGTGGCAAATGATCATCCCAGTTACCGCCAAATTCGATAACGCATGCCCGAAGCATATCCTCCAGTGTCTAGATCGTTCTCTCCGATTGCCCATCGGTCTGCGAGTGGTATGCGGTACTAACATGGAACCTCGCACCCATCTCTTCATTGAACTTTTTCCAAAACTTTGAGGTGAATCGCGTATCCCTATCTGAAACAATCGATACGGGCATACCATGTCGCGTCACAATTTCTCGAATAAATAGTTCAGCAAGCTTTTCTGAACTAATTGCCTCCTTGATTGGCAGGAAATGCGCACTTTTAGTCAGTCTATCAACAACCACTCATATCGCGTCACGGCCTTTTGTCGTGCGGGGTAGTTTGGTGATGAAGTCCATGGTAACATGTTCCCACTTCCACTCTGGCACTTCTAATGGCTGAACATAACCATAAGGTCTTTGGTGCTCAGCCTTCACCCGTAGGCACGTGAGACATTTATTTACATACGCAACCACATCTCTCTTCATCCCAGGCCACCAAAAATCTTTCTTCAAATCGTGGTACATTTTATTTACGCCTGGATGTATTGAGTAGCGGGTCTTGTGCGCTTCATCCATAATCTTTTCCCACAAGTCACCATGCTTTAGAACCCATATCCTGCCATGGAAGGTCATAACACCCAAGGTGTTCTCTACCAATTCATCCGCTTTTCCCACCATCCTTTCCTTATTGATTTGCTTCTCTTTTAAAGCGTCCATTTGAGCTTTGCTTATCATCCTCATAACATCTGGGGTCACTACTAGTTGGCACGCCTTCACCCGGATCGGTTCATCTTCTTCCTTTCGGCTCAGGGCATCGGCTACCACGTTCGCCTTACCCGGGTGATAATGGATTTCACAGTCGAAATCCTTTATCAACTCCAACCACCTCCTCTGTCTCATATTTAGGTCCTTCTGCTCGAAGAAGTATTTCGGACTTTTGTGGTCGGTAAATATGACGCACTTAGTTCCATACAAATAGTGTCTCCAGATCTTTAATGCGAACACTACTACGGCAAGTTCCAAATCGTGAACTGGGTAGTTAACCTCCGTGTCCTTTAGCTGTCTGGATGCGTAGGCTATAACCTTTCCTCTTTGCATCAACACATAGCCTAACCCTTAGTAAGAAGCATCGGAGTAGACCGTTAGGTCTTCATCTCCCTCCGGTAGGGTTAGTATCGGAGCTTTGGTTAATCTATCCTTCAATTCCTGAAACGCATCTTCCTGTTCCTTTCTCCAATTGAACACCACGTTCTTCCTCGTTAACCTTGTTAATGGGGAAGCTATCTTCGAGAAATCTTTGATGAACCTTCTATAATAGCCAGCCAATCCCAAGAAACTACGGATTTCAGATGGCGTCCTCGGGGAATTCCATTGCGTAACTGCCTTGACTTTTGCTGGATCAACCATAACTCCCTCTGAATTTATAACGCGCCCTAAAAACTGCACCTCCCATAGCCAGAAGGCACATTTAGAGAACTTCGCATATAGTTTCTCCCTTCGTAAAGTTTCTAACACCTCCTTGATATGACAGGCGTGGTCTCCCTCATTCTTTGAGTATATCAAAATGTCGTCAATAAAGACTATCACTGATCTGTCCAACATCGGGTGACACACGCGATTCATTAAGTCCATGAATGCCGTAGGAGCATTGGTTAGCCCGAAAGACATAACTAGGAACTCATAGTGGCCATAGCGCGTCCGGAAGGCCGTCTTTGGGATATCTTGCTCTCTTACCTTCAGTTGATGATATCCGGATTGGAGATCTATTCGGGAGAACCAGCTTGCCCCTTGCAATTGATCAAACAGATCATCTATCCGGGGTAGAGGGTATCGATTCTTCATGGTCAGCTTATTCAACTCCCTGTAATCTATACACATCCTCATGCTGCCATCCTTCTTCTTCACAAACAGTACGGGAGCGCCCCATGGAGAAATGCTGGGCCTAATGAATCCTTTGTCAAGGAGTTCTTGCAGTTGTGACATGAGCTCTTTCATCTCAGACGGAGCTAGGCGGTAGGGTGCTTTGGCAATGGGTTGGGCTCCTGATAGTAAGTCAATCTGAAACTCTATCTCTCTATCTGGTGGTACTCCGGGCAGATCCTCCGGGAATACGTCAGGAAAGTCCCGCACCACTGGTACATCGGACAACTCTTTCGCTTTACCCTTAACATCCTTGACATACGCTAGATAAGCTCCACACCCTCGCCTCATACATTTCTCCACCTTGATCATGGAAATGATCCTTGGAACCTTACAATCGTTATCGCCGTAGATCTTAACCGAACTCCATCTGGAGCCGTTAATCGGATCATCTTCTGTTGGCATACTATGTTAGCATCGTGGGCCGCTAGCCAATCCATCCCTAGTACGATATTGAAATCTCCTAAGGGCATCACAAATAATCATGCGGGAAAGTAATGGCCTCTTAGTTTAATGTGGCAATCCTCTATCATCCTGACTATTCTAATGGACTTACCATCGGTTGTTTCTACTTCGAAGGCATCATCTATTTCCTTAGTTTGGACATCTAGTGTAGCACAGAAGGATACAGATACGAAACTCTTACTGGCACCACTATCAAATAATATGGAGGCGCAAACATCATTGACAAGGAACGTACCTGACACTACGTCCGGGTCCTTCCTTGCTTCCTTCTTGTTCATGGTGAAAGCCCTTGCCTTGACCTTGGGATTTCCATCATCCCCCTTGTCATCACCCTTGCTCGTGCCCGAGCTTCCCGGCTTGGCTTTCTTGCAATCCCTGCTGTAGTGCCCCGACTTATGGCAGTTATAGCACTCGTTTACTTCCGGGCACTCCCTAGCCATGTGACCCGTTTTCCCACATCGGTAGCACCCATGGCTACCCAAACGGCACTCTCCGGGATGCCTCCTCCCACACTTCCCACAGTTCTTAACCTCCTCGACCCCCTTCACAACCATCTATTTTGCATCCACCCTTGTTTTCTTGTTCCCGGGTTGGTGGCCACCACTTCCATATCTCTTCCCATTGTTATTCCAGGCCTTTTTCATCTCACCCACTATCACCGGCCTGCGATGATCGTACAACCTTCCACTGAGGTCCACCGCTGATCTAAAAGTACCAGGTCGGGCAGTGACCATGTCCCTACGAATGTCCAGAGGCAACCCTTGTATGTACCTCTTGATTCTCTTGGATTCGGGAGTCACCAAGTCAGGCACCAGGCGTGCCATTTCATTGAATTTTGTAGTGTACTCCTGGTGAGTCATATTTCCAGCCTCTAAGCTCACAAACTCTTGCTCAATCTTGTCAAGCTCCCTTTCCGGGTAGTACTCCTCTATCACCAACCTCTTCATCTCCGGCCACTTCATCCTCTCAATGGCCTCCTCTCCGTAAGACTCAACAATGTTATCCCACCAACACAATGCTGGATCCAAAAGGGAATGGGAAGCAAACTTCACCTTTTCGTTTTCACGGCACTCACTGATCTTCAGTACGGCCTCCATTTCCCTGATCCAACGCTAGGCAGTGGCAGCGTTACCAGTACCATCAAATGTTGGGGGCCTACACCTCTGAAAATCCCCGTAGCTGCACCCCTTCACCCTCTCTTCCACCTCGGGACCGTCATGGTTACCTAGACGATCTTCCTCGTCGCTCATCTCCTCAGTCTTGACCGCTCCCTTCTTATCAACCTTCTCTAAAGCCGCACTCTTTTTACTGTCGCCCTTAACCTGCTCCACAAATTCCGCGAGCAGAGCGGGCATCACTCCAGAGAGGACTTGATGCACCTCTTGGGCAATAGCTTCCTTCACTGTCTCCTTCAGTTTTTCCTGGTCAGTAGTGAGCCCCTCGGCTCCAATTTCTAACTCAACCTCCTCCTTTTTAACCGGCTCCTCGACCGGCTTTCTGGTTGACCTTTTCGTTGGCTTCACAGTTGCACTTGCAGTTTCCTTTGCCTTAGTCGGGGGCCTTCCCCTAGTGCTTCTCCGGGTGACCATGGTTGGAACTTCTTTCTTTGGTGCCATTCTTCCTACTTCCTATAAGATTCCGAATGTTAATATGGTCTTTCAAGGCAAGTTCAGTTCACGACAAGTTTTGTAAATTTTTAATAACAGTGGCCAGTTGTGATTAACTACTTACAGAACTCCTCGTGCCATAGACTTTCCTATCCCGAACCACACTAACACTAGAACCTACTATACCTATTCTATGCACGTATAAGTCACATAAATTCAGATAGGTGTCACAGATAACTTTATCATACTCTACCTCAGCTCTTACTTAAATAAGAAGGCACGATCCCTCGGAATAATACCTACAACATACTTTGTTACCTCTTGGCATGGAGCTTCTTGGACTGGCATCCTTGACACTTGGTCCCATTATCTGTTTAAGTTTAGGTTTACAAAAACAGTTTTCCCAAATCTCTTAAACATTGGCTCTGATACCAACTTGTAAGGCCCACCTTTCTCAGGGAAGCCTCACAGTTGGTCATTCACAACAAAACATCGATTTAAAACAGTCATTTACTCATATGTGTATAAATATATATTGCAGCGGAAAATACTGTAAATTTCAATCCATTACAATTGAAATATAAACATTGTCCTTAATTCTTAAAAACTATTTAAAGTCCTCTTAATCTTTACTTCATCAGGGATGCCAGTCTTCTAGTGCCAAGAAGCTTCAGTCCCATGCTTCTATCCCATAGCTCTAACTCTCACATGTCAACTGATATGCATACAAAAGTCAGCTTCGCTGAGTGAATTCTAGGTTTTCTTTGTAAATAACTTTTTGTAAAGGTATTAGCTTTAGCAGTTGAAAATAGTTCTCGTCTATCAAGCATCAATACATACAGGCTATCACTTTATCGATACTTTATCATTACTTTTCAGTTCTTGTTATTTATTACTCTTCTTTATCCGTCAATTCTCTGTCACAATCGGTGCCTAGGCTCGCCTAGGACTTTACCGACACGCCAATTAAGGACTTACAGTCATACTCGATCGGGCCATTATTGTCATGCCAATTCAGGGCTTACAGACCTGCCTGTTCGAGCATTACTTTATCCGGGTGAGGGCACAACAAATGCAACCCTCCTTTAGCCATTGCTTGCAAGTCTTTACTTTATCCCTTGCCTGCAGGACTTTACTTGCAAGACTTTACTTTATCCAGGTACACGTTATGGGCCACATAACCTTTCTTTACGTTTCACTTTCTTATTTAAGTTATATATATATATAATATAACACAACACATCTCGAAGGCAATCCATCACTACAAGGTTATATCTCAATAAGGAAAAACACGTTATCAATTCGTTAGAAAATCCCGTTTCCCATATAAGATAGTAAGTAAAACTTTACTCTAAAAGAACTGGTCGTAAAAAGTATATATACTAGTATGCATACCGCCCCAAAACATTTAAAGCATGTATAAAATAGGGGATCTAGAACTCACCTGAACTTGTCCAATAGCTTAAATTCTAAGCCACTTAAGCTATAGCCTGAACACTCTAGCTGCACGAAAGTTAATATGCAAAAACGTCATTTTCTTCATAGTTTCGCCCATAGTTTCGCTACAGCGAAACTGCAGTTTCGCTGCCAGTTTCGCTGGGCAGCACTTCTGCTAGTTTCGCTAGGCAGATTCGCTGCCTTGAGCGCCCAACTTTCGTTGGAATTCCCTAGTCTCGTAAAGTCTATAGGTCAGTCTGGGTCTTAGCGAGATTACAGGCGAAACTATAGTTTCGCCCCAGCGAAACTGTAGTTTCGCTGGAACTTCTCCTAGTCTCGCTGAACTAATGTGCAGTTTCGCTGGTTAAATGCTTAAATTCGCTGGATCGGGGCCCAGTTTCGCTGGATGAACAGAAACTCAGATCCAGCCCGTTTTTAACCCAAAACCTTAACTTTTTACGTCCAAATCCTTAGTTTACCTTCCATGAAACCAAATCTAAGCTTTTTACACGTTTTCATACGTAAAAATTCGACCTTTATGTGTTTCTTTAAACTTTTCAAAACCCCAAAACCCTAGAATCCGGGTTTGATCTACAGAAGGCCTTAGAGGCCGATTCTTACCTCGTTTTGTTGCTCTTTCCTTGTGTTTTGATGCTCCAATCCACCAGAACTTCACTCTTTCAATCCTTCAAACTCCAAATCTTGAATTTCTTCACTTTCTCTCTCTACGAATTTGGTGGCTAGGGTTGTAATGTGATGGAATGGGACTGATTATGCATGTTTAAGGGCTGATTAGGGCCCTTAAACCCACCAAGTCTAGCCCATTAAGGCTAATTTGATCCATAGCCCACTAATTTACCCCTTTATTTCTTAAATTAACCCTTAAAAGCCCATTATTATTAAATGGCTCGTTTCGGAAAATTTCGGGGCGTTACATTAGGCAACTTGTAAAAGAAATCATTGGAGCCTCATTTAATTTCTCATCATCGTCTTATATATATATATATCATGTGAGTATTTCTATACCCCTTTTTCTTATTTTCACACTTTGGGGTGAAACATGTTAACTTATATCATTGCACTTATAAACTTATTCGAGACTTGTAAAATTATGGCAATTTACTTGTGAGTTGTGGTTAGTTGAAATTTTGTGGTTACCATGTTATGGCGTTATATGTACAATCATTAACTATTGCTAGCCCAGCGAAGTCATAGATCTATGGGTAAGACAAGCCTGCTTGGTTGATCCAAGTACACTTAGCTGATCGTATATACTTTTAACGTTAATAAAATATTAACGTCGTTTGATACTTGTAAAACTTTGTCGAGGTTTGATTGTTGCATTGTTCATAACATCCCTAATCACTTTATTCACTAATTTACAACTTGAATTGTCATCTTTTATATACCTATGTATTGAAAACTGTGGAATGCTCACCTGTTAGGATTTTTTGGCTATATGAAAAGTTCCCATCCCACATTGGTGCAAGGATGAAAGCTTGGGAGGACTCCAAGCTTATAAAAGAAGTCCAAGGCTTTGGTTTCAAAGTGCCCCAACCAAAAATACACTTGAAGTGTTTGGTTCTTTCTTTCTTTTCTAGTACTCTTGTCTTAGAGTGTAGAAGGTTTTTAGTTAAACACTTTGGAGAGTGTGGGTGTAATTGGGCGGGGGGAGGCTTGAGAGATTAGTCTATGTGATTGTAACAATTTGTCGCATAGTGGATCTTTCTCTCTGGAGGCCCGTGGTTTTTTCTCCGGTTTTGGAGTTTCCACGTATATTCTTGTGTTCAATTATATTTCTCTATTGTTAGCATTGGGAGGGTTGTTGGGGATCCTTGAGACCGCTTGTTTCCCAACAAGTGGTATCAGAGCTCCAGGTTTTGGGGGAGGTCTCGGTTTAGAAGGTTCGTAGTATGCTCTGTGGTTGCAGCTTAGTCTGATCTTCCACATCAGAAACGGGTTTTTCGGTTGACTGTTTTGTATACGATAGAATTATACAGGAGCCGGATATACGCATTTGTCCTGAGAAGGTTCTGGCTAGGAAAGACTTGGTACTTAAGTGTGTCCATTGTGACCCACCTCTCTTTCCTGGGAATCCTTTGTTGGGTAACTGCTTATAGGCTTGGTGTATATTTTCTAGTATACAATATTGTCTTTGAAGATACGGATACGATGTCGAAATACAGTCCCATGAGGTTCGACGTAGAGAAATATGATGGAAGAATCAACTTTGGTTTGTGGCAAGTTCAAGTCAAGGATGTGTTGATTCAATCTGGGTTACACAAGGCGTTGAAGGGGAAACCGACCCCTGTTTCAAGCAAGGATTCAAGCGGAACCAGTAAAGACGATGATGAAGAATGGGAAGATTTGGATTTGAGAGCAGCAAGTGCGATTCGTTTGTGTCTAGCAAAGAATGTTCTTGCAAATGTGCATGGGATATCAACTGCAAAGGATTTGTGGGAGAAGCTTGAGCAGTTGTATCAAGGCAAAGGCATCTCAAATCGGTTGTATCTCAAGGAACAATTTCATACCCTTCGTATGGATGGAGATACAAAAATTTCAGATCATCTAAGTGTTCTTAATAATATCGTGTCAGAACTGGAGGCTATTGGAGTGAAGGTTGAAGATGAGGATAAAGCACTAAGGCTCATATTATCTTTGACATCTTCCTATGAGCATATGAAGCCCATTCTGATGTATGGGAAAGAAACCCTGAAGTATGCGGATGTTACTGAGAAGCTATTGTCTGAAGAGAAAAGACTAGGAAGTAGCAGTCATACTTCATCAGAAGGAACAGTTTTAATATGCGGGAACGGGAAGAAGAAGCACTCACAGAAGATTCCTGTATGCTGGAAGTGTGGACAGTCTGGGCATGTCAAGAGAAATTGTCCAGGTGGAGCAGATTCGGCTAGCAGCTCCAAGTCAGCTAACAATGTCTCCGTCGTTGTTGACGATGATGATTGCCTTTGAGGTTATGTTATCCCTATGGTATGCCCGCGCTACCATGAAAGGGGATGCAATTTTGTTAGCAGGTTCACGGATTTACACATGGGCATTGGGTTGGCATAGATGCAAGATGTGTGGTGAAAAATTGATGTTGATGGCTGATGAACTTCCAGGTATGCCAAGGGGGGAAGTTGCACCATAAATTTTCAGCAGGTTTTTCAACATGTGCCGAGAAGAAATTCTTAGAATGATCTATTCTAAGTGGTGATACTCTTTTATGGTGGAGTATGATCGTCGGTTGAAGACGGTGTTGCTTTAATGTGGTTGTTTTTCATATATCCAAGGTGGAGATTGTTAGGATTTTTTGGCTATATGAAAAGTTCCCATCCCACATTGGTGCAAGGATGAAAGCTTGGGAGGACTCCAAGCTTATAAAGAAGTCCAAGGCTTTGGTTTCAAAGTGCCCCAACCAAAAATACACTTGAAGTGTTTGGTTCTTTCTTTCTTTTCTAGTACTCTTGTCTTAGAGTGTAGAAGGTTTTTTAGTTAAACACTTTGGAGAGTGTGGGTGTAATTGGGCGGGGGGAGGCTTGAGAGATTAGTCTATGTGATTGTAACAATTTGTCGCATAGTGGATCTTTCTCTCTGGAGGCCCGTGGTTTTTTCTCCGGTTTTGGAGTTTCCACGTATATTCTTGTGTTCAATTATATTTCTCTATTGTTAGCATTGGGAGGGTTGTTGGGGATCCTTGAGACCGCTTGTTTCCCAACATCACCAACATTTTTATGTTGACCTTTTATTTTTAACATATTTCAGGTTACTCTTTGAAGCTTATCACACTTAGGATTGGACTTAGAGAAATAAACGAATGATCTGGATACTTTTATCCTTGTATTCTGGATGTATCTTTGTTTGAACATTTACTTGTATTGTTACAATTGAATCTTGATTAATATATTTGGAATTAATAATAACGTTATGTGGCTGTGAACAATCGTAATTCTCACACCTCGACGATTCCGCCGTCAAGGTTGGGGTGTGATAGATTGGTATCAGAGCTCATAACTATAGGGATTTAGGTTATTAGAAATGGTGACCTAGACTATAGCATATACATGAAACCTATAGAATTATATTTCTATCTTGTAAATTATATGGTTTGCATGCTACATAATGCTATGTCTCCTTATGTGCAATTTGATGCCTTAGCATAGGATTGCCTAAACATTGCTACATGTCTCCCAAAACTTATATTTGACTCTTTGACTCTCCCCGACAAATAATGACTAATCTATGAAAATCTCATCAAGGTTTTGATTCTATGAACCAAAGAAATTTGTGTGACACATAGACACCTGTATTCTGGATTTCCTGACAAAAGGCCTTCGGGCTAAGGCAAGCATATCGTATAAATCTCATTACGAGACCAGTTATGCTTACCTGGAGATTTCTGGGATGAGTGATAAACTATGGTTAATATACAAGTCTCTAAGGCAAATGGGTCAAATTACCTTGACGTGTTCCAAATGGTAATACGTTACCAAATGGAACCATGCTTTTTGTATCTTAAAAATCCTTGAATCCTTGAACTGGTTTATCATCAAAGTTTAAATATCTTCTCATTCTTAACCTAAATAATGTTCCTGTTAATATTGAACTCATCCTACATTTCAACTCTTATGTTTAAACGCTCAACGTGTAACGTGTAACGGTATTGAACTCAGCGTTACATGTAACTATTCCTATACCTCGACCAATGTGAACATGACTCTTAATATACCCAAAGATATTGGGAATCTAAACCGTATAGTCTTTAAAACTTTAAACCGTTACTTATGGTTCTAAAATCTTCCTAAGGGTGTGTCCCATAACTAAAGACATGCAATGCTGTAGGTGGAATTCCTACATCTCGGGATACTTTGCTAATTGAATGTTAACTTTTTTAATTTAAATATCATAAGTGGCCACTCACCTCAATGATCGAATAAACTAATTATAACTTTGTTGCCACTTATAAGCACGCGTGTCTTCAATAAGGCTATGGCTGACCTCATATCTTAAGAAGTCCATGCAATCCTTTCGATTGTGAATCGAATGTTCACATCTTGTTGTGGTGTTGAATCATTCTTGTCCTTGATTTCGTCTTCTCGACTTAAACCATCCAAAAATTTGAACACCATCATAACTAATTCTGTTACCTCGAATTTTAACCTTAAATTTTGTAAGCATGATTTTTCCTTTTGGTTACATTGATGTAACTTGAAATTTTCCGAATTTCTAATTGATATTATTTTCCTTTCATCATTAAGTCAAACTTCGTACCACTTGCACCGTGGGAGATGCAGGAGTTTACAAGTCAACCTATGATTAAGAACACTCGTATCCCCTAAATGATTCTATCTCATCAAAACAGGGGTGATTCCCTTACTTTGATGATTCTCTATTTGTTTCGATAAATGGTTTCCAATTGTGTGTTTTATGAAATTTCATCCTCTGGATTTGGGCAAATTCCTCATCCTGAGGATTGACTTCAATTATTCTCGTTGGAACTTACACTTCACAAATGACATGATCTCACCAAAATAGGATTGAAACCCGTACTTTGGTGACAAATATTAATCTTTGATTGTTTTTCTTGTTATCATGAAATTCAATCATCAAGATAGGCATGAATTTCATACCTTGATGATAATTTCATTTTTATGAATTGTATGTTCTTAAATGAAACGACCTCGTCAAAGTAGGAGTGAATTCTGGATTTTGATGAAGAAGCTTATCCTGTTATAATTTGTTTTTATAAAACTTCATCGTTAAGATAGGAGTGATTTCCCTTACCTTAATGGTGAGTTACCTCGTTTTATTTCTACGGATCCTTAACAATGAGTTGGTATCGAACTTTTTGACTGTTAAGTTAGTGGTCATACCTTGGGAATACACCATCAAGTTAGGAGTGAAAACCACACCTTGATGACTATTCTCATTTCTTGATCTTTAACTTACCATGGTTGTAATCAAGTGACGAGAAGCATGTAGTAACTTGAAGGGTGAATCAATGTTGGTGATTCGACCTATCAAGCCAAAGCATGATCTCTGAACTTGAAAGAAGACCTGATCGCTTTAAGTTGATCTTGATTCCAAGCTTGGAGCATGTAAATTCTTAAATCGATTCCTTTCCCTTTACCTTCATATTTTGACTCGATCTAGCTACATCGAACCATTTATTCCTTACTTATCAACTTTAATTTTGATGAATTACGTATGCAAATCTGCATTTGGAAATTTGTTACCTTGCAAAACATGGTTACAAATACCTTTCTTATTGTTTGTATCACTTCTTGAATTGATTTTGAATCCTTAACCTTGAAAATATTTAAAACTCTATCTTGAATTCGAACAACAAGACTCGTTATTATCCTCATTGCAATGTGGATATAATGTTTCATAAAATTTCATAATCTGTAGTCATGGGTTTGGCATAAAAGAAAAGACATAACTTGGCATATGTCCAAGTGTCTTACCTTTACATATGACAAAACCTAACCTCCGTGTTCCCGTGAATCCCCTGTTTAACTTTTCATTCACTAAATGCTTCTTATTTTATATGTCATGATGACAATTGGTGCATTATAGACCGATTGGCTACAAATTCAATGCGACCCATTATCTCACAACGTCGAGAAATTGACCTGTATCTGTTTCAAATATTCGTATACCGTGGTATGATGTTAAAACATCGATCGTTATTTTGAATGATTGATTCATTTCTATTTTTAATAATATTCTTAACCATCGTTGTGAACTTACTCCAAGATCTTCGCATAGCGTATTATTCTTAGACCAATGGTTGGTCAAAGGAGAAATACATATTCACAATATATGCGTTGAGGTCGTTTCATATGGTGACGTTTGGGATTCTTAAATTCTGACAGTTAACCTTTCTTACCATTGTTGGCCTTTTATTGATTTCTAGACATCACCTTACCACGAAATTATATTCTGGAAGTTGTGATTTATAAGTCTAACATACCATGGTAACTCGTCATCATTTCCACTGTTTCCTCTCAAAACGTCTCGTATTTCACTGGAAGAGTCAAGTTGGCATATATGATGTCAAGAGACTTTAAGGATTCCCTGAAGTGAAACATCTCATCTGTAATCAAACGTCTATCACTGTCCGTTCGTACACTTACCCATTTAAACCTGCTTGTTCGTTTAAGTTTCATTCTTAATTTCGGGACGAAATTTCCTAAAACAGGGGAGACTGTAACATCTCGTATTTCACGACGTTTAATCTTACGAGGACCATTGTGGTCATTTATGAAACTCATGGGTGATTCACGTGTTAATACCTTTTAATGTTAAATAAATAAATAATAATAATAATAATAATAATAATAATAAACAATAATGATAATAATATTAATAATAATAATAATAACAATAATAATAATAATAATAATAAAGTCCAGGGGTTATTTTGTAATTTTTGAAACTTCAAAAGAAAAGTTTTACACGAAATAACAAAGTATAAACATCAGGGACCATTTGTGTAATTATTTCAAATACCCAACCCCCACCCCGTTTTCCCGACCACCGCCGGCCAAACTCCGGCCGATCGCTCCGGCGATCACCAAAACCCCTAAAACGCCCGATTTAATTGCAAATAAACCGCTCCTTAACCTTCACGCACCAGTTTCGAATTAAGCACCCAAAACAATTTGAAATCCGAATCAGTTAGTGCGATCTACAACCACTCCGCGTGTGTCGGCCGCTTTACAGACTATCAATCGCACTAACCCCTATTTTAATCCCATTTAATTGAACCTGAACGATTGTATATCTACCTGTAATCGTTTAACCATTTCCATTGTACCTAAAAACACACGAAATCACACCATTGATCATCTCCCCTGTCGCGGCTATCCTTATCACCATCTTCATCGAATCGAACTCAGTAACGTAAGTTTCGCATATCCATACACTCGATTTCATCTAGAGAACAAAAGCCCTAAGTTTGATTTCTTTATCGTTATCGAATTGATGTCCAATTGAAACCAAATCGATTCTAGGGTTCTTGGATATTTGGGGTTTCCTAATGAACATTTATAAATATTACTAATGGACCTAAATCAGATTCGGGCTAATAGCCCACCGGTTAACATTATGTCCGCATGCAGAAGAGACCCGAGTTCGAACCCGGGCTCCCTTAAACCATTTTTTAATCTTTCTTTTATAAATTAAATCACAAAAAAATACTATTATTCCATTAAATTTAAATAAAAAAATTATGTTAATACTTAAATTTAATTTGGAAATTATTAATCTAATTTCTGAAAGAATTGGAACAATATAATCTACTATTTTATAACAAATAGTTTAATAATATAAAAACTTTGAGATCTTAAATTTTATAAAAAAATAAAATAAAATATATATACAATTTATTTAAAAGTTTAACTATTTATAAGAACTATTTTTCTTATCTTTATTTAATTCCTAAAACTTCTAAATCATATAACATCTTAGTTCTTTATTTTTGAAAGGCTCTAATATTATGAAACCTCTATAATAATCACTCAAAAGATTAAGGAAAACATTATAAATCAAACTTAAATACTGTCACACCCTCAAAATCCGCTAACGGGGTTTTACCGTCACGCGTGTGACATAACCAGGATCTCAGATGAGCATCAGTTACACCAAACGACTCGATAATTACAAAACATATAGATTGCTTAATAATAATGAAACAACCAATTATGTTTAAGTATTGCGGAAGCGAATACAGTAAAACATTTAACAATAGTTTTAGAACACGCAAACACGCGTCCAATCCACTTTATGTAAAATAAATGCAAATTAAATCTTGGAAACAGTTTATGTAAAATAAATGCAAATAAATGCAAATAAATCCCTTTTAAAGTGTCCGGGTTGACCACATTCATAACACACAGTCTGATTGTGGTTCTGCTGTTGTTGAGGTGCTTTTCCCGAGAGGTTTACCCGGCAATACTTGGCAATATGCCCAAACTTCCCGCACCTCTCACAAGTGTTCCTTGTGCACTGCCCAGTATGATGGAGCTGACATTTGTTGCACTTTGGGAGATTTCCATGATAGCCGCCCGAATGAGAAGATTGGGACGGATTAAACTTCTTGTGTTGCTGTTGTTGATGAGGGAAGGGTGATGATTGCTTCCCACTGGCAGGAGGTTCCCATTTTCTCTTGTTCTCCTTGGAACCCGATGCAGCACCTCGCGGGGGTAGCTTGCCCTGTGCGACGGCCTGATCCGTCAGCTTGTACGCCAGTAGGATAGCCTCCTGTATGGTAGCTGGTCTTGTAGTGGTGACCATGCTCTGTATTTCTGGAACTAGCCCATCAATGTACCTCTCAACCCGTTTGTAAGTCGGGTTAATCATAGTAGGGCACAGAGTAGCCAACTCGTGAGAACGAGTTGTGTAGGCTTCGATTTCAGAACCTACCATCTTCAGGTTCCAAAATTCGGTTTCCAGTTTTTGTACTTCATCTCGTGAACAGTACTCCTCTTTCCGCAGATTCTTGAATTCTTCCCATGTCGTGGCGTTTGCAGCTTCTACGCCCAACATCTGAACTTCTGTGTTCCACTAGCTCAGGGCAGCACCATCCAGTGTGCCAGCAGCATATTTTACCCTATTCCCAGCAGGGCAGTTGCAGATTTCGAACACCGACTCCAGCCTTTCGAACCAACGGAGCAGTCCCACCGCTCCCTCAGTTCCATTGAACGGGTTAGGCTTGCAGTCCATAAAGGACTTGTAGGTGCAAGTCGGTTGTCCAATAGGGTTCTGCTGTGGAGGTGTTGGTTTGCAAACGCTGCGGTAATACTATGATTGATTATCGCGGCCAATTCTGCAGGCGTCATTGAGATGTTACCTCTCCCGCGTCCACGTCCTCTTCCAGACATTCTTTAAATTACCAAATATCAAAAGCTATCAGTCGTATGAAAATAGACCTTTTGTCTTGGAATGAAAAGGAAGAGAAATTCAAGGATTTAAAGAAATAGACAAGCTAGAGAATCAATCCGAATCCGAGGGATTAACACAAATGTCATGGTTTGAATTTCGTCCAAATTCAAGGTAAGGGTGAGCATTCCTACAAGTAGAACTGATAGATAGTTTCCACATCAGTGGCTATGTTCTATGAAGACCGAGACTTTCTTGCTCAAGGTGTAGGAATGATGACTTATACTGACTACAATGTTACCACCCGACCAGATTCACCGGACTTAGTATGCACGATAAATTACAATTACGTGTGCACCCGTAATGGTAATTTGCTTTGCATGATCACCCCTGGTTCCTCCTATCAGGCTAACATATCTTGTCAAGTACAGTGGTCATCAACGATAGAAGTACCAAATAGGTAAGTATTATATCGGGGTTGATCAATCAAAGTATACGAGGATCAGTAAGGTTCAGGAATCGTTGACACGCCAAGGCAATTTGACCCATTTGCCTTAGAGATTTGTGTATTGACCATAGTTTATCACTCATCCCAAAAATCCCCAGGTAAGCATAACTGGTCTCACAATGAGATTTATACGATATGCTTGCCTTAGCCCGAAGGCCTTTTGCCAGAGATGCTGTGCTCCTAAACGTGCCATATCAATGTCCTGAGAGAAAACATGCAAAATCTCAGTACAAGACTGGTGAGTTCACAGGTTTATCAGAAAACAGTATGTATCAGTATTGAAATTCCCGGATTTTGTAATCAAAGCATACAATGGGTAGCTAATTCATAATGATCCCTATGTGTATGAAGTCGCGACCGAGCTAACATGTAATCAATAATAAAGCAGGCCCGGCTGTGGATCACACACCACAACACTTGTAATTAGGCTAACTGTTCACCCGTTTGACAAACGTTGTGCTAGCGCGACTAGCCCGGGTGGAGTATGTCAATCCCAGTAGTACTACTAACAATCACCTCGCTAAGTCCATATTAACGGTCCGAAGGGCAAAGTATAACACCATAGTATCAAGTATATGCAGTATTACAAAAATCCAATGTAATGTAACGTTTATGAAAACAGCATGTTTCTCTCCCCCAAAAGAGTATATAAGTAAAAGTGGGGCTGTAAACTCACCTTGAATTGATGTAATGAAAGCAACAAGAGCTTAAAGAATAATGCACGATCAAACACGATCAACACCTATGATTTATTGTAACTAGGTCTTTAAAATGTGTCCATTGCGCATAAATATATTTGGTTAAATTCGGGTCGGTTCAGTTTGACGCACACGATTTGATATACAAACAACACCACGTATTAATAACATTACCAATATTGATATTAATAATAATAATGGTATGATCATTATAATAATAACAATTGTATTTGAAATAACTGGTGAAATTATAAAATATAATTCCTACATTTATCATGATTAATTTAAAATTAAAATTATATAATGTCCATTAATAACTTGATAATTATTATTTAAAGTCCATTTTCATAAAATAACTATTTATACATTTGTATTATTTATTAAAATATAAATAATTAAGGTTTTTAAAGAAATAATTTTCCAGAAAATAATTATATAACTTCTAAAATAAACAAAGTTTATAAAAATTATTTTTATAATTTTTGGTAATTTTTCTGTATTTTTAAAAGGCTAAAAAAGGGTTTAAAAAATAAATGTTAGGGGCCGGGTTCGAACCCGTGACCTCCATGCCATCATCACACACACAAACCAGTGAACCAAAGGCATCCAGCCGCGGTATTCCTGGTTTGCAATTCCTTTTAAACAGTTTAAATCCAATTCCCCCAAATCTCATAAACCCTAGAACTGAAATCGTTCAAATTGAACACCAAAACGATTATGATATTCAATCCCTATGTGATTTCGAGTGTAATGATGTGTTCAATTACCTGTTTAAGGTCGATTTGAAAGTGATCTTGTGGAAGAACAGTCGCGACAGAGTCCGAGTTCGATTGAGACTCAAATGGTGATGTTAATCGAATTAATTGCACAGGAAGTTTCCAATGATACTAATGATCAAAAGTCCTCTGAAATTTCGGGTTTTGAAGTTCGAGCAGGGGTGTTCGATCAATTGCAGGTCGCCGATGAGAATGGTGATCGAATTGGTTTAGTTGTGTGTTTTCAGATGCAATTGAATGCGTAGACTGATTAGGAACATTTATAGGATGGTTTTGGTAAAGCTAATTCGATTATATTAAAGTGTTAGTGCGATTTAGAAGCTGTAAAGTGGCCGAAAGTTGCATGTGGGTTTAGATCGATCGCACTCAGTTTGTTTTCAAATTAAAGTGGGGTCAGGTGTTCGATTTTTGTTTACGAATCATTTGGGACCGGTTTCGTATTTTATAATTGAGTATTGAAGCGGTTTGGGGTTCGCCGGAGGACCACCGGAGGCCGGCCGGATCCGGTGCCGGAGTTACGGGAGTGGGCGGGGGTTGGTTTGGTAATTTTTGAGATTTACATATTTGGCCCCTGTGGTTTTCAATTTATTATTTTATGTAATAAACTTCTTTCAAAGTTTTGCAAATTACACAATTACCCCCTGGACTTTATTATTATTATTATTATTATTATTATTATTGTTATTATTATTATTATTATTATTATTATTATTATTATTATTATTATTATTATTGTTATTATTATTATTATTATTAAATTAATTTGTTAACCAACAAATTAATTATCACGCATAACAAATCCTTATAAAACTTAACAAAGTTAACTTTTGGTTTAATGAAAATTACGAGGTGTTACAGTATCCCCCAGTTGAGAGAATTTCGTCCCGAAATTCAGCTGGAGTTAGGTCCTGAAGTTGTATCCGCAAACAAATGCGGATATTTGGATTTCATCTGGTCCTCGCGTTCCCAGGTGAATTCTGGACCTCGCTTAGAGTTCCATCTAACGCGCACAATGGGAATTTTGCTACGCTTTAGTGTTTTGACTTCTCGATCCATGATCTCTACTGGTTCTTCAATGAAACGAAGCTGTTCATCGATTTCCAGTTCTTCTAATGGAACAACGAGTGATTCATCAGCAAGACACTTCCTTAGGTTTGACACATGAAACACATTGTGCATTCCACTGAGTTCGTCAAGTAAGTTCAGTTGATAAGCCACCGGGCCAATCCGTTTGACAATCTCAAACGGTCCCACGTACCTAGGGTTTAGTTTCCCCCGTTTACCAAAGCGTATTACACCTTTCCAGGGTGAGACTTTCAATAGTACTTTGTCACCAACCTGAAACTCCAATGGCTTACGACGCTTGTCAACGTAACTCTTTTGTCGATCACGTGCTGCTGCCATACGCTTACGAATTTGCACGATCTTCTCGGTCGTTTCGTGCGCAAGTTCAGGTCCTGTAAGTTGGCTTTCTCATACTTCTGCCCAACAGATAGGAGATCGGCACTTACGTCCATACAGTGCCTCAAATAGAGCTGCCTTGATCGAGGTGTGATAACTGTTATTATAGGAGAACTCAACCAATGGTAAATGAGTTTCCCAGCTGCTGCCAAAATCGATCACACAGGCTCGAACATATCTTCCAATGTCTGGATCGTACGCTCGCCTTGACCATCAGTCTGCGGGTGATACGCAGTACTCATATCCAGTCGCGTTCCCAATGATCGTTGTAATGATTGCCAGAAGTGAGAAGTGAACCGAGCGTCACGATTAGAAATGATAGATATCGGCACGCCATGTCGAGAGACTATTTCCCTTAAATAGATACGTGTCAGCTTCTCCATTCGATCAGTCTCTCGGATTGCCAGAAAGTGTGCGGATTTCGTTAAGCGATCTACTATAACCCAAATGGTATCGCATCCGCTGGGAGTCCTAGGTAACTTCGTGATGAAGTCCATTGAGATCTACTCCCATTTCCACACTGGAATTTCCGGTTGTTGGAGTAAACCGGTTGGTCTCTGGTATTCCACCTTAACCTTGGAACAAGTTAAGCATCTGCTTACGTATGTGGCTATTTCCGCTTTCATTTTCGGCCACCAGTAAAATTCTTTCAGGTCCTGATACATCTTGTATGAACCTGGATGAATCGAGTAACGTGACTTATGAGCTTCATCCATTATCAGCTCTCGCAAATTCCCATACTGTGGTACCCAGATCCGTTTCATAAAATAATGGATTCTATCAGCTTTATTCTCCAACTGTTTCTCCATACCTCGCATGGATTCTGCTTTCAGATTCTCCGTCTTCAAGGCCTCAGATTAAGCAGCTTTGATTTGTATTGGTAGGTCAGAGTGGATAGTCATTTGTAATGCGCGCACCCGACGAGGCCTTAGGGTCTCCTTACGACTAAGGGCATCGGCTACCATATTAGCCTTACCCGGATGGTACTTGATCACACAGTCATAATCATTGAGTAATTCTAACCATCTTCGTTGCCGCATATTCAGTTCCTTCTGATCATATATGTGCTGGAGGCTCTTATGATCTGTATAGATCGTGAACCTGGTTCCATATAAGTAGTGCCTCCAGATCTTCAAGGCAAACACTACAGCTCCCAGCTCCAGATCATGCGTTGTGTAGTTCTTCTCATGCACCTTAAGTTGTCTAGATGCATAAGCTATGACTTTGTCACGTTGCATCAATACACACCCCAAACCTTGGATGGATGCATCACAGTAAATAACAAAGTCATCAGTTCCTTCTGGTAAGGTTAGGATTGGTGCGCTGCAGAGTTTGTCTTTAAGCGCCTGAAACGCTGTTTCCTCTTTGCTGCCCCACTTATAAATTATTCCCTTATGAGTTAGGGCAGTCAAAGGTTGCGCCAATTTTGAAAATCCTTTGATGAACCTCTGATAATAGCCTGCCAAACCAAGGAATTATCGCACCTCAGTAGGCGTCTTTGGTGCCGGCCATTCCTTGATTGCTTTAATCATTGAAGGATCAACATGTATACCCTTTTCATTCACCACATGCCCAAGGAATTGCACTTCACGCATCTAGAAGTCACATTTTGAGAACTTCGCGTAAAGCTGTTCATCTCTCAGCAATTCCAGTATGGTCTTCAAATGTCCCTCATGATCTTCCTTATTACGGGAGTAGATTAGTATGTCATCAATGAAGACAATGACAAACTTATCCAAATAAGGTTTGCAGACACGGTTCATGAGGTCCATGAAAACTGTTGGGGCATTGGTCAACCCAAAAGGCATTACAGTGAACTCGTAGTGCCCATAGCGTGTCCGAAACACAGTCTAGGAGATATCTTCCTCTCGAATCCTCAACTGATGATAACCTGATCTCAAGTCAATCTTGGAATAGTAGCTAGATCCTTGCAACTGGTCGAACAAATCATCAATGCGTGGGAGTGGATACCTATTCTTGATTGTCATCTTGTTCAGTTCGCGGTAGTCAATACACATCCTGAAGGTTCCATCTTTCTTTTTAATGAAAAGCACTAGAGCTCCCCAGGGTGAAGAGCTGGGACGTATGAATCCCTTGTCTAACAATTCTTGCAATTGCTTAGACAGCTCTTGTAGTTCGTTCGGTGCCAGACGCTACGGCGCCCGAGCGATCGGAGCTGCTCCAGGTGCTAATTCAATCTGAAATTCCACCTGTCGGCGTGGAGGAAGGCCATGTAGGTCTTCGGAAAATACTTCAGGAAAGTCTCTCACAACTGGAATTGTAGGATTCTATGTGCCCAAGACACTTAGAATATTGATGTGCTTAGTACGTTATGATCCAAGTCGGGTTATACCCAATAACAAGCTTAGCAAACACCAATTAATATTTAATTGATGATATGATCATGCAATTAAATATTTACACCAATTTAGAAAATGGGTTTTTTAAATAAGTTGCATATGAGATGGAACAATTTATTAGGATATTTTGTTCAATAATATTATTTGAAGTGTTATTTAAATTAGTTGTATAACACCAAATAATAATGAGAGTATACTACTTATACAATTAGTTAGTTAATTGTATAAACTAGTTAAAAGAGTAGGCAATATATACATGTGTGTATTAATATTTAAGAGAATAAGAAAGAAAAAGAAAATCTCTTCTTTTTGCTAACAAAAACCGTCCCATGTGGAGACACACATGCACTTGTCATGTGTTTCCACTAACTCATGTTTATTCTCTTGAAGCACACACATATGCATGCTTGGTACCCTCCACTAGCAAGCATATATTCTCTCTTCTTCTCATGACATGCATAGATGAACACACAACAAAAGAAATCAGCTCATTCTTCTCTCCAAGACCCACGGTTTTCAGCAGCTGAAAAATAGGGTTTTCAGCAAGAAACAAGCTGGTTTTCAAGTTGGTCTTGGTGTCTTCTACCTAACAAGAAGATGTGTTTGCAAGGAGCTTGGGGTATACAAGTTTGAGGACTTCTAATCTTGAAGTCTTGGTTGATTTTCAGCATCATTCAACACCTTTTCTGTCGATTTTCACTGCTGCAGTAAGGTAGTTTCACAGCTCTATGTAGCTGTGATTTTATGTAGTTTTACATATGTTCATAGCTTGCTAATTCACATAAATGATCCTTTGTTCTTTGGGTTTGTTTTATACATCAATATGGTCATCTAATGAACATATTTTTCAGCTTATAAACATGGTTATAATACTCTACTTCCGCTGCGTTTTCAGAAAGTTTAAATGGTTAAACTATGATTTTATGTTCTAACAAACCCAACAATGGCATCAAGAGCCGGTTATGTGAATAGCTTGCTTGTTCTTATCCTTTAAAAATCATTTTAAAGGATGTTAATCAACTAATTAGGAGCTGATTTTGGTTGATTTAATAAACCCCAAGTCTTTCAAAGTTATATCTTCATGCTTATGATTAAACTTTGAAAGATAGGAATGTCAATTGGTTGATATGTTTGGTTGTTGTTTGTTTGGACAAACAAACCCAAATTTTCAGTTTATGTTGGCTGAAAATTTAGGGTTTGGTGGGGTTTATTTTGTTTATTGAATAATGTTTATAATCGTTCACATGATAGTGCATAACCTAGCCTTTGGCCTTATGTTATTTGGATGATTGGAATGGTTGTTTTAATTCATTCAATTGGGTTGTAATATTTATGTTTATTATTTGGGTTGTAATTATTTATTCATTTGGTTATGTAATAAATAGATTAGGTGCATTTCTTTTTATTAGAAAAATGTATTAGGATATAATTTTGTAAAAGGAAGATGCACAAGATCAAGACCCAAAGATGGACATAAAAGACATGGACCTTGAAGTATTTGGATTTGGATTCAAGTGGGAGTCCATGGACACATATAATGTGTCATTACAAACCCTTAAGAAAGACCTTATGACAACACTTGTGATGGCAAACAAGTGTTGTCAACTTAGTAGCTATGGTTATACACTCATGTTTATATATTTATGCTTGTTTGAATGTTTGTTGTTTGATTGTTTGGTTGATATTTAGACATATATTACAAACTCATTAACAAACTTAACAAGCTGAAAATTGATGGTTCTTAATCATTAAAAGTTAATAAAAGGTTATTAAAAAGGATCAATGATTTTATAATAAAATGGGTTTTATTAAAAGAACCATAGGGTATCTTGTATTTAAAAGCATGCAAATACAAATACATAGAGTTTTCTAAACTAGAATTATGAAACCTCTAAATATTCAAATCCCTTTTAAAATAAGTCAAACACCATCCTCTTATACAACACTCGAATCATTTGAGAACTTGATGTGGGATAAAGGTCACCTAACCACATTAGAGGGAACTTATGAGTTTGAGGTGGGTTTGCCATATTTATGGGATAAAGGTCACCTAACCATTAATATTAGCAAATCCACACGTGTGTCTAAGTAGGACAACTTAATTTGGAAATCATGCATTAGGATCACCAAAGCATGACATACAAAGGGTGTTGATGGGATAAACATGCCAAACAAACATAAGATGTTTAACCGATCCCATATACTAGAAATTGTAATAGGTTACAATTGTCAAAAGTTGACTACCTTGTTAATTTAAATAAAGGGATAAAGGTCACCTAACCGATATTTAAATATAACGTTGGATTCTAGATTTTAATTATTAATTGTCTATGAGACGTAAAGGGTATTAATGATTAAAATGTAATTTTTTTAAGAAATACTAATAAGAACTTTGTTAATTTTGTAGAATGGCCGCAAACAACAACACACAAACCCGACCGTCCATAACCTATCACTAAGAACAATCCTTGAAAAGGAACGTCTAAACCATGGGAACTTCATGGATTGGTACCGAAACTTGAGAATCGTTCTCAAGCAAGAAAAGAAGTCCTATGTGTTAGACGATCCCATTCCCGATCAACCCGATGAAAATGACGATAAGGCCTTTGCCAAATGGGTCAAGTACACCGAGGACTCTGTGCAAGTCGCATGTCTCATGCTAGCAAGCATGATTCCCGATTTGCAAAAGGACTTTGAGAACCATAATGCCTATGACATGATCACCCAGTTGAAGGAAATGTTCCAACAACAATCAAGGGTGGAGCGCTTCGAAACGGTTCGAGCAATCCATGCATGTCGAATGGACGAGACCCAATCGGTGTCATCTTACGTTCTTAAGATGAAGAGCCACATTGATCGCCTCGAAAGGCTTAACTGTCGTGTGTCCAATGAGTTGGCAACGGATTTGATCCTCAACTCACTATCCAAGAAGTTTGATAGCTTTGTTATGAACTATAACATGAATGGATGGGACAAGAGCATTGGTGAGCTTCACTCAATGCTCAAAACGGCCGAGGCGGGCATGGATAGAAAGGTTCTATCGGTCCTTACGATCAATGAAGGAGGTAGTAGGAAGAGGCACCTCCCCGACCCTAGGGCAAGTATTGCAAGAGGGAAGGGGCACGTCAAGGGGAAGGGAAAAGAAAAAAGCAAAAGTGGAACCGCCCAAGCCAAAAGAAAAGAAGCAAAAGGTTGCTCAAAATGACCCGTGTTTTGAGTGTGGTGAGGCAGGCCATTAGAAACGCAATTGCCCGGTCTATCTCAAAGCATTGAGAGAAAAGAGGGATGCGGGGCAAACCTCAGGTACAATCTTTATGATACATGTTGAGCTAAATGTTATTTCTTCTAACACATGGGTACTAAATACCGGATGTGGAACTCATATTTGCAATTTATTGCAGGGGTTCAAAAGAAGTGAGCATTATGCAAAAGGGGAAATTAGTCTCTTCATGGGGAATGGTGCAAAGGTTCACGTGGAAGCCTAAGGAGACTACATTTTGAAGCTTCCAAGTGGTTTGGAAGTTATTTTAAAGAATGTTTTGTATGCTCCTAGTTTAACTAGGAACATTATTTCTGTTTTCCGTTTAAGATAATGTGATTATGATTTCAAGTTTGTTGACAATGATATTCATGTTTCTTTCAATCATATATTTTATTTTAAGGCTATACCTTGTAATGGTATTTATAAATTGGTTCATGAAAACACAACATATGATAGCTCAATGTACCAAGCAACCACCAAAAGGCTCAAATTAGATTTGAGTGACTCCTATCTTTGGCATTGTCGCCTTGGTCACATAAACAAGAATCGTATGCAAAAACTCCAAAAGAATGGTCTTTTGAAAACTAATGAAAATGATTCATTTGATGTATGCGAGTCTTGTTTACAAGGTAAAATGACAAAGGACCCTTTTAGTGGGACTAATGAAAGGGCAAAGGATTTATTAGGAATCAATGTGGACCTTTTAAACCAATAACTAGGAATGGTGAAAGATACTTCATTGCCTTTACCGATGACTATAGTCGTTATGGGTATGTGTACTTGTTAAGACACAAAGATGAATCTTTTGAAATGTTCAAAATCTTCAAGAATGAAGTAGAAAATCAACTCAACAAAATGGTCAAAATTCTTCATACAGATAGAGGAGGTGAATACCTAAGTAGTGAATTTCAAGAGTATCTTAGAAGTTGTGGGATAGTCTCACAACTTACTCCACCTGGAACACCACAACACAATGGTGTGTCTGAGAGGAGGAATCGGACTCTATTGGATATGGTTCGATCTATGATGGCTAGAAGTACACTACCTCTATCATTTTGGGGTTTTGCGTCGCTCTCCGCGGCTCGTATTTTAAATATGGCCCCAACCAAGAAAGTGGAAAGGACACCTTTCGAAATATGGCATGGAAGGGTTCCATCATTATCATATTTAAAAGTTTGGGGGTGTGATGCTTATCCTAAGCAATACACTCAAAACAAACTGGAAGCCCGATCCATAAAGTGTATCTTCATTGAATATCCTAGAGATTGTATTGGATATTATTTCTATGATCCGACAGAACAGAAAGTGTTTATTGCTCGAAAGGCAGAGTTCTTGGAAACTAAGTTTCTTTCGGAAGAAACTAGTGGAAGAGCAGTGGAACTTGAAGAAGTTCAAGATTCACACGACGATACACAATTGGTTGATACTAGCAATCAACATGGGGATGTTGAGAATGATCATGTGGATGATCAAGATACACAAAACGTTTGCAAATCTAGTAGAATTAGTGTTCCTCCTGAGAGATATGGATTTTTCATGGATGGATGCTATGTGGTAGATTCGGATGAACCAACCACATACCAAGAGGCAATGTCAAAACCTGATTTTGACAAATGGCAAGAAGCCATGAACGTTGAGATGCAATCCATGTATGATAACCAAGTTTGGGAATTGGTTACACCACCTCTTAAGTCCAAGATAGTTGGAAGTAAGTGGGTTTTCAAGAAGAAAACTGATATGCATGGAAACTTGGATACCTATAAAGCAAGACTTGTAGCAAAAGGTTTCACTCAAACTCAAGGGGTTGATTATGATGAAACCTTTTCGCCTGTGGCAATGCTAAAGTCTATCAGGATATTGTTTGCCATAGCAGCATATTATGACTATGAGATTTGGCAAATGGATGTTAAAACCGCTTTTCTTAATGGATAGCTTGAGGAAGATGTCCATATGAAACAGCCTAAAGGTTTTGTCGATCCAAAACATCCTAACAAGGTATGCAAGTTAAAGAAATCAATCTATGGATTGAAACAAGCATCAAGAAGTTGGAATCACCGTTTTGATGATGAAGTAAAGAAATTTGGCTTCATCAAAAACGCTGATGAAGCTTGTGTATATAAGAAAGCTAGTGGGAGCATTATTACTTTCCTTGTATTATATGTCGATGACATTCTACTAATTGGAAACGACATTCCAACCTTGGAAGGTGTAAAAAGCTGGCTTGGAAGCTGTTTTTCCATCAAGGATCTTGGTGAGGCCACCTATATTTTGGGAATAAAGATCTATAGGGATAGATCAAGGCGGTTAATAGGTTTAAACCAAAGTACATACATTGAAAAGATCTTGAAAAGGTTCAAGATGGAGAACTCTAAGAAAGGTTTGGTACCTATTCAAAAGGGGACTATATTGAGCTCATCTCAATGCCCTAGTTCAAAGGTTGAACAAGAAAGAATGAATGGAGTCCCATATGCATCTGCTATAGGATCCATCATGTATGCAATGATATGTACTAGGCCGGACGTGTCATGTGCTCTAAGCATGACAAGTAGATATCAACAGAATCCTGGTAATAGTCATTGGATGGCTGTTAAGAGTATTTTGAAATACCTTAGAAACACTAAGGATATGTTCTTAATATATGGATCTGGTGAGGAGGAGCTCGTTGTAAAGGGTTACACGGATGCGAGTTTCCAAACTGATCGAGATGATTCTCGATCACAGTCGGGATATGTCTTCATTATGAATGGAGGAGCAGTCTCTTGGAAGAGCTCAAAGCAAGATGTAGTGGCACTATCTACAACAGAATCAGAATACATCGCCGCTTCATTGGCAGCTCAAGAAGCTGCGTGGCTTAGGAAGTTCATTGCTGATCTAGGGGTTGTTGCTACCATTCAAGACCCCCTAGAGATCTTTTGTGACAACGAAGGTGCTATTGCTCAAATCAAGGAACCTCGTGCTCATCAAAAGACTCGGCACATTGAACGGAGATTCAACTACATTAGGGATGAAGTTGAAAAGGGGAAGATATGTATTCGCAAAGTTCATACCGATCAAAACATTGCGGATCCATTCACGAAGCTCCTAGATAGGTCAAAGCATGAAAGTCACACATGTGCCTTAGGACTTCGATATTCTAGTGATTGGACTTGATCAAATTTAGTATTTGAATATGTGGAACTCTTTATTATTTGAATAAAATTATTTGGTTATAATGTTTCAATTAATGTTCCAATTTAGCATGTTTAATCCATGAGTAAATTATTTACTCTAAATATCCGTAGTCGTTCATACTTGTGGGAACAAGTGTGAGGGTAAGATTATTATGAACTTGGATTGGTTGATATTCAAAAGGATGAATATAGAGCAATGGGTTGCTACCAAAGTTCATAGATATTTGTGGGATACAAATATTGGACTAACCCGCATCTCAAATTTTACTACATGGAATCTTATCGATTGATCATAAGTAAATTTGAGCAAAGGCGAATATCATTTGGTATCCTTCGACCTGAGATACATATTGGGTTTTGATATTCACCAAGTATTATACCTTGAGCTAATTCTTCACTGTCCTGAAATAGTGGACAGTACATAAGGGTATGTTCAGGTATAACACGAGGTGTTTGTGAGAAACGTATGTAGTCAAGATGGAATTTGTTCCTCTTATTCGTTGAGAGTTAGATGTCTAAGGCCTGATTAAGTTAAATCGACAAGGAATGATCATTCTGTGTCCTTGGATTTAACATGACATCTGTAACAAAAGGATAGATGATTGATTCACCTAAATCATTTCAAGTAGGGTACTCGAATGGGATGATGTTATTGAATGGCCATAAGTCATGCGTATTAAGGATAGTAAACCGTTGTTAGGCGTCATTTACTGCTTGCATCAATCTTCTATGAATCTTGGGCAAGTGGGAGATTATAGGATTCTATGTGCCCAAGACATTTAGAATATTGATGTGGTTAGTACGTTATGATCCAAGTCGGGTTATACCCAATAACAAGCTTAGCAAACACCAATTAATATTTAATTGATGATATGATCATGCAATTAAATATTTACACCAATTTAGAAAACGGGTTTTCTAAATAAGTTGCATATGAGATGGAACAATTTATTAGGATATTTTTTTCAATAATATTATTTGAAGTGTTATTTAAATTAGTTGTATAACACCAAATAATAATGAGAGTATACTACTTATACAATTAGTTAGTTAATTGTATAAACTAGTTAAAAGAGTAGGCAATATATACATGTGTGTATTAATATTTAAGAGAATAAGAAAAAAAAAGAAAATCTCTTCTTTTTGCTAACAAAAACCATCCCATGTGGAGACACACATGCACTTGTCATGTGTTTCCACTAACTCATGTTTATTCTCTTGAAGCACACACATATGCATGCTTGGTCCCCTCCACTAGCAAGCATATATTCTCTCTTCTTCTCATGACATGCATAGATGAACACACAACAAAAGAAATCAGCTCATTCTTCTCTCCAAGACCCACGGTTTTCAGCAGCTGAAAAATAGGGTTTTCAGCAAGAAACAAGCTGGTTTTCAAGTTGGTCTTGGTGTCTTCTACCTAACAAGAAGGTGTGTTTGAAAGGAGCTTGGGGTGTACAAGCTTGAGGACTTCTAGTCTTGAAGTCTTGGTCGATTTTCAGCACCATTCAACACCTTTTCTGTCGATTTTTCACTGCTGCAGTAAGGTAGTTTCATAGCTCTATGTAGCTGTGATTTTATGTAGTTTTACATATGTTCATAGCTTGCTAATTCACATAAATGATCCTTTGTTCTTTGGGTTTGTTTTATACATCAATATGGTCATCTAATGAACATATTTTTCAGCTTATAAACATGGTTATAATGCTCTACTTCCGCTGCGTTTTCAGAAAGTTTAAATGGTTAAACTATGAGTTTATGTTCTAACAAACCCAACCGGAATATCTTTGACTCGCCTTTCATCCGTCTTCGTTTCAGTAACAAGTGCCAACAAGACAAGGTGTCCTTTTCTGGGACATTTCTGAGCCTTCAAATATGATATGATGCCGACCACCGCACCCACCTTTTTATCTTCCACTGTAAGAATTTCATCGTCCGAAATAGGTAACTTGATCAGCTTCTTCTTACAAACGATCTCAGCACTGTTCTGGGATAACCAATCCATCCCGACTACTACATCAAAGCTTCCTAGTGTGATAGGAATAAGGTCTATGCAGAAAGTGTGTCCGGATAAGCCTAGCTTACAGTTTTTAAACACTTGTGTTGCTGTTATCGTCCTACCATCGGCTATTTCTATGGTGTACTCAGAAGTCAGGTTAGTAGGTGCCATTCCTAGTACTTTGCTAAATTCTATGGATACATAACTTTTATCAGCACCAGAGTCAAAAAAATAGAGGCATAACACCCATTAATAAAGAATCTACCAGATACTACAGTAGGGTCGTTTCGAGCCTCACCTGAGCCCATGATGAAGACTCTGCCTCTGCCACCGCCGCCACTATTGTTGTTGTCTTTAGGCTTTTTAGTAGCACCATTGTCATCATTCTTTTTCCGTCTCGGGCAATCCCTTTTAAAGTGTCCGGGTTGACCACATTCATAACACACAGTCTGATTGTGGTTCTGCTGTTGTTGAGGTGCTTTTCCCGAGAGGTTTACCCGGCAATACTTGGCAATATGCCCAAACTTCCCGCACCTCTCACAAGTGTTCCTTGTGCACTGCCCAGTATGATGGAGCTGACATTTGTTGCACTTTGGGAGATTTCCATGATAGCCGCCCGAATGAGAAGATTGGGATGGATTAAACTTCTTGTGTTGCTGTTGTTGATGAGGGAAAGGTGATGATTGCTTCCCACTGGCAGGAGGTTTCCATTTTCTCTTGTTCTCCTTGGAACCCGATGCAGCACCTCGCGGGGGTAGCTTGCCCTGTGCGACGGCCTGATCCGTCAGCTTGTACGCCAGTCGAATAGCCTCCTGTATGGTAGCTGGTCTTGCAGTGGTGACCATGCTCTGTATTTCTAGAACTAGCCCATCAATGTTCCTCTCAACCCGTTTGTAAGCCGGGTTAATCATAGTAGGGCACAGAGTAGCCAACTAGTGAGAACGAGTTGTGTAGGCTTTGATTTCAGAACCTACCATCTTCAGGTTCCAAAATTCGGTTTCCAGTTTTTGTACTTCATCTCGTGAATAGTACTCCTCTTTCCGCAGATTCTTGAATTCTTCCCATGTCGTGGCGTTTGCAGCTTCTACGCCCAACATCTGAACTTGTGTGTTCCACCAGCTCAGGGCAGTACCATCCAGTGTGCCAGCAGCATATTTTACCCTATTCCCAGCAGGGCAGTTGCAGATTTCGAACACCGACTCCAGCCTTTCGAACCAACGGAGCAGTCCCACCGCTCCCTCAGTTCCATTGAACGGGTTAGGCTTGCAGTCCATAAAGGACTTGTAGGTGCAAGTCGGTTGTCCAATAGGGTTCTGCTGTGGAGGGTGTTGGTTTGCCAACGCTGCGGTAATACTATGATTGATTATCGCTGCCAATTCTGTTGGCGTCATTGAGATGTTACCTCTCCCACGTCCACGTCCTCTTCCAGACATTCTTTAAATTACCAAATAACAAAAGCTATCAGTCGTATGAAAATAGACCTTTTGTCTTGGAATGAAAAGGAAGAGAAATTCAAGGATTTAAAGAAATAGACAAGCTAGAGAATCAATCCGAATCCGAGGGATTAACACAAATGTCATGGTTTGAATTTCGTCCAAATTCAAGGTAAGGGTGAGCATTCCTACAAGTAGAACTGATAGATAGTTTCCACATCAGTGGCTATGTTCTATGAAGACCGAGACTTTCTTGCTCAAGGTGTAGGAATGATGACTTATACTGACTACAATGTTACCACCCGACCAGATTCACCGGACTTAGCATGCACGACAAATTACAATTACGTGTGCACCCGTAATGGTAATTTGCTTTGCATGATCACCCTGGTTCCTCCTATCAGGCTAACATATCTTGTCAAGTACAGTGGTCATCAACGATAGAAGTACCAAATAGGTAAGTATTATATCGGGGTTGATTAATCAAAGTATACGAGGATCAGTAAGGTTCAGGAATCGTTGACACGCCAAGGCAATTTGACCCGTTTGCCTTAGAGATTTGTGTATTGACCATAGTTTATCACTCATCCTAGAAATCCCCAGGTAGGCATAACTGGTCTCACAATGAGATTTATACGATATGCTTGCCTTAGCCCGAAGGCCTTTTGCCAGGAGATCCAGAATACAGGTGTCTATGTGTCATACAAATCATGAAGAACATTTAGGCGATGTCAAATACACACAAACTCTCCCGTGACTCACAGCAACTCGGAGTCACCATCCCGGTAGCCATATGCTCACAGGGATATGTTAAAGCAAAAATTCTCAGGCAACCAATTTAGTAGGTATAGCTTAATAATCTATGTGTGTGTAACTAATGCAAATCCAGCTATAGTCTAAAATGCAATGCAAATGAGATGCAGAATCCATTTTAGTTCGCTATAACTAATGCTCTGATACCAATCTGTCACACCCTCAAAATCCGCTAACGGGGTTTTACCGTCAGGCGTGTGACATAACCAGGATCTCAGATGAGCATCAGTTACACCAAACGACTCGATAATTACAAAACATATAGATTGCTTAATAATAATGAAACAACCAATTATGTTTAAGTATTGTGGAAGCGAATACAGTAAAACATTTAACAATATTTTTGGAACACGCAAACACGCGTCCAATCCACTTTATGTAAAGTAAATGCAAATTAAATCTTGAAAACAGTTTGTGGTGAATGCGGAATGACATGCGGTAGATGCTGTGCTCCTAAACGTGCCATATCAATGTCCTGAGAGAAAACATGCAAAATCTCAGTACAAGACTGGTGAGTTCACAGGTTTATCAGAAAACAGTATGTATCAGTATTGAAATTCCCGGATTTTGTAATCAAAGCATACAATGGGTAGCTAATCCATAATGATCCCTATGTGTATGAAGTCGCGACCGAGCTAACATGTAATCAATAATAAAGCAGGCCCTGCTGTGGATCACACACCACAACACTTGTAATTAGGCTAACCGTTCACCCGTTTGACAAACGTTGTGCTAGCGCGACTAGCCCGGGTGGGGTATGTCAATCCCAGTAGTACTACTAACAATCACCTCGCTAAGTCCATACTAACGGTCCGAAGGGCAAAGTATAACACCATAGTATCAAGTATATGCAGTATTACAAAAATCCAGTGTAATGTAACGTTTATGAAAACAGCATGTTTCTCTCCCCCAAAAGAGTATATAAGTAAAAGTGGGGCTGTAAACTCACCTTGAATTGATGTAATGAAAGCAACAAGAGCTTCAAAGAATAATACACGATCAAACACGATCAACACCTATGATTTATTGTAACTAAGTCTTTAAAATGTGTCCATTGCGCATAAATATATTTGGTTAAATTCGGGTCGGTTCAGTTTGACGCACACGATTTGATATACAAACAACACCACGTATTAATAACATTACCAATATTGATATTAATAATAATAATGGTATGATCATTATAATAATAATAATTGTATTTGAAATAACTGGTGAAATTATAAAATATAATTCCTACATTTATCATGATTAATTTAAAATTAAAATTATATAATGTCCATTAATAACTTGATAATTATTATTTAAAGTCCATTTTCATAAAAATAACTATTTATACATTTGTATTATTTATTAAAATATAAATAATTAAGGTTTTTAAAGAAATAATTTTCCAGAAAATAATTATATAACTTCTAAAATAAACAAAGTTTATAAAAATTATTTTTATAATTTTTGGTAATTTTCTGTATTTTTAAAAGGCTAAAAAAGGGTTTAAAAAATAAATGTTGGGGGCCGGGTTCGAACCCGTGACCTCCATCCCATCATCACACACACAAACCAGTGAACCAAAGGCATCCAGCCGCGGTATTCCAGGTTTGCAATTCCTTTTAAACAGTTTAAATCCAATTCCCCCAAATCTCATAAACCCTAGAACTGAAATCGTTCAAATTGAACACCAAAACGATTATGATAATGAAATTAAACATAGGGCTTTCAATCCCTATGTGATTTCGAGTGTAATGATGTGTTCAATTACCTGTTTAAGGTCGATTTGAAAGTGATCTTGTGGAAGAACAGTCGCGATAGAGTCCGGGTTCGATTGAGACTCAAATGGTGATGTTAATCGAATTAATTGCACAGGAAGTTTCCAATGATACTAATGATCAAAAGCCCTCTGGAAATTTTAGGTTTTGAAGTTCGAGCAGGGGTGTTCGATCAATTGCAGGTCGCCGATGAGAATGGTGATCGAATTGGTTTAGTTGTGTGTTTTTAGATGCAATTGAATGCGTAGACTGATTAGGAACATTTATAGGATGGTTTGGTAAAGCTAATTCGATTATATTAAAGTGTTAGTGCGATTTAGAAGCTGTAAAGTGGCCGAAAGTTGCATGTGGGTTTAGATCGATCGCACTCAGTTTGTTTTCAAATTAAAGTGGGGTCAGGTGTTCGATTTTTGTTTACGAATCATTTGGGACCGGTTTCGTATTTTATAATTGAGTATTGAAGCGGTTTGGGGTTCGCCGGAGGACCGCCGGAGGCCGGCCGGATCCGGTGCCGGAGTTACGGGAGTGGGCGGGGGTTGGTTTGGTAATTTTTGAGATTTACATATTTGGCCCCTGTGGTTTTCAATTTATTATTTTATGTAATAAACTTCTTTCAAAGTTTTGCAAATTACACAATTACCCCTGGACTTTATTATTATTACTATTATTATTATTATTATTATTATTATTATTATTGTTATTATTATTATTATTATTATTGTTATTATTATTATTATTATTATTAAATTAATTTGTTAACCAACAAATTAATTATCACGCATAACAAATCCTTATAAAACTTAACAAAGTTAACTTTTGGTTTAATGAAAATTACGAGGTGTTACAGTATCTCCCAGTTGAGAGAATTTCGTCCCGAAATTCAGCTGGAGTTAGGTCCTGAAGTTGTATCCGCAAACAAATGCGGATATTTGGATTTTATCTGGTCCTCGCGTTCCCAGGTGAATTCTGGACCTCGCTTAGAGTTCCATCTAACGCGCACAATGGGAATTTTGCTACGCTTTAGTGTTTTGACTTCTCGATCCATGATCTCTACTGGTTCTTCAATGAAACGAAGCTGTTCATCGATTTCCAGTTCTTCTAATGGAACAACGAGCGTAT
>CM044002.1:61369086-61381586 GCA_024085815.1 Flaveria linearis
ATTTAAAACTTAATGGGATAATAATCTCAAAAATAATAATTATCATTATAATAATAATAATAATAATGATAATAATAATAATAATAATAATAATAATAATAATAATAATAATAACAATAATAATAATAATAATAAATAATTTAAAAAGGGTAAACATTGAAACTCAAGTTAAGGGGGGTTAGTTGTCAATTTAGAAACTCAAGTTAAGGGGGGGTTAGTTGTCAATTTAGAAACTTCATATAAAAGTTATTACATGAAATAATAACAGTTAAAAACTATAGGGACTGTTGTGTAAATATTCAAAACCCAAACCCCCACCCCCTCGCCGGCCCGTGATTCCGGCCAAGCCCTCCGGCGAGGCTCCGGCCACCTTAAAACCATCAAAATCGGTCGTTTTTAATTCCAAAAACGCTTCCAATTGATTCTAGAACATGATTCGAACTTGATTAACCACTTTAATTTGACTTAAACGACGGTTATGTACCCAATCAATTGAGTAACCGATCAACCTTTAAACTCATAGCCGTTCGAGAATTTAACTCAAATAATAATCTAATTAAACGGACCTAAACAATCATATACCTAATACTAGACGTATACTACTCCCAATTACACCCAAAACGAACTCAATTATAGAATTCCATCATCATCCAAAGTCGCGACCCACACCACACCCGAACACCTATCTCTAAGTTTTCTAACTTACAATTGGAAGAGGGCTTATGAGCACTGAATCAATTCGAAGCTTTCTGCACATTGAATTTGATTAACACCATCGATTGCTCATCAATCGGGACCCTCCTCAGTCGCGGCTGAGCTTCGGTTGTTCTTATCATCAACACATTGCAAATCGGGTAATCAAACCTATGTACATGCTCGAAAATACATGGGTAATCAAAGACGCATGATCGGTTCTGTAATCGTTGTCGATTTAATGTCCAATTTGATCCAAGAACATTCTAGGGTTCATATGTGATTTGGGGGCATTGGTTTGAATGGCTTTAAAACCACTTGGAACCAAGTGATACCGCGGCTGTATGCCTTGGTTCACTGGTTCCACGCTTGTTTGTCCATCCTTGAGGTCCCGGGTTCGAACCCGGGCACCCTCATCATTTTTTTAAGCTTTTTCAAGCCTTTAAAAATATATAAAAATTCCTAAAAATTGTAAAAAAATAACTTTTATAAACTTTCATTATGTTAAAGTTATCTAATTATTTCTGAAAAATTATTTCTTTAAAAACCTTAAATTTTTTAATATAATATTATTTACAAATGTTTTAAATAGTTATTTTTATAAAAATGGACTTTAAATAATAATTTAAATCATTAAATATTATATGATACTATATAATCTTTAAGTATAGATTAGTCATGATAAAATCTATATTTTATAAATTCAAAAATTATTTACAAGGGTTATTTTAGGTTATTTCTTATAAATATACTTTAACTAATAATTATATTAATAAATTATTGTTGGTCAATACGTTATTATAATCATTGTTAAATAGTGTTTATTTCAGAAGATTACAAAGATTTATTTACATTTTATATTTAAACTTTATCAATCATAATACCTAATTTCTTTTCTATATTAAAACACTTAAATGGTATAATTCTTTTCAATGGACCAAAATATAAATAATTTCATTATATAAATTTATTTACTTATCAAAACCCCACAATTTCATTGAAACCCTAGTTCTTGTTAAAGCGTTAAACTTATTATTAAAACTTTAACCTTGTGAATGTATATATATATAGGTGCCTTATGACGATTCATTCTAGGAACGACGTTTATTATTCTTATTAATCTTTATTGCATACTTATTTGACATGTGAGTATTTCTATACCCCTTTTTTCTTATTTTCACACTTTAGGGTGAAACATGTTAACTTATATCATTGCACTTGTAAACTTATTTGAGATTGTAAACTTATGGCAATTCAACATGTAAAGTTGTGGTTAGTTGAACTTTTGTGGTTACCATGTTGTGGCGTTATATGTACAATCATTAACTATTGCTAGCCCAGCGAAGTCATAGATCTATGGGTAAGACAAGCCTGCTTGGTTGATCCAAGTACACTTAGCTGATCGTATATACTTTTAACGTTAATAGAATATTAACGTCGTTTGATACTTGTAAAACATTGTCGAGGTTTGATTGTTGCATTGTTCATAACATCCCTAATCACTTTATTCACTAACTTATAACTTGAATTGCCATCTTTTATATATGCTTATGTATTGGAAACTATGGAATGCTCACCAACATTATTATGTTGACCTTTTATTTTTAACATGTTTCAGGTTACTCTTTGAAGCTTATCACA
Source organism: Flaveria linearis (assembly GCA_024085815.1). Classification (NCBI taxonomy): domain Eukaryota; kingdom Viridiplantae; phylum Streptophyta; class Magnoliopsida; order Asterales; family Asteraceae; genus Flaveria; species Flaveria linearis. Next base: position 61,371,421 of record CM044002.1, read on the forward strand.
CTTAGGATTGGACTTAGAGAAATAACGAATGATCTGGATACTTTTATACTTGTATTCTGGATGTATCTTTGTTTGAACATTTACTTGTATTGTTACAATTGAATCTTGATTAATATATTTGGAACTAATAATAGCGTTATGTGGCTGTGAACAATCGTAACTCTCACACCTCGACGTTTCCGCCGTCAAGGTTGGGTGTGACAGATTGGTATCAGAGCCCATAACTATAGGGATTTAGGTTATTAGAAATGGAGACCTAGACTATAGTTGCATGAACCTCATAGAAAGATCCTTATACTTTTGTGCTTACTTATTGTGTACATGCTACATAATGTTATGCCTTTTGTGCAAATTGATGCCTTAGCATAGGATTGCCTTATGTATGCTTAAAATTTAGTTACTTGTCTCCCTAAACTTAACTTTGACTCTTTGACTCTCCCCGACAAATGAACTTCCTAAACCTATTCTCAACGACATGTGGAATCTACACTTATCATCGTAGGATTAATTCCTTAGACTCTATGTCTAATCTATGAAAATCTCATCAAGGTTTTGATTTCATGAACCTAAGAAATTTGTGTGACACATAGACACCTGTATTCTGGATTTCCTGGCAAAAGGCCTTCGGGCTAAGGCAAGCATATCGTATAAATCTCATTGCGAGACCAGTTATGCTTACCTGAGGATTTCTGGGATGAGTGATAAATTATGGTCAACATACACAAGTCTCTAAGGCAAGTGGGTCAATTTACCTTGACGTGTCAACGATTCCAAATGGTAATGCGTTACTAAATGGAACCATCCTCTTTGTATCTTAAAAATCTTTGATTCCTTGAACTGGTTTCTTCTCATTGTTATCATACATAATGTTCTTGTGATATTGAACTCGTCTTACCTTTCAACTCCTACGTTTAAACATCGTTACACGTTAGGCGTTTCATGTAGCTATTTCTATACCTTGATCAACGTGTACATGACTCTTGTTATACCCAAAGATATTGGGAATCTAAACCGAATGATCTTTAAAACTTTAAATCGTTACTTATGGTTTTCAAATTCTCCCTAAGGGTGTGTCCTATAACTAAAGACATTCAATGTTGTAGGTGGAATTTCTACATCTCGGGATACTTTTCTAATTGAATGTTAATTTGTTAACTCAAATATTATAAGTGGTCACTCACCTCAATGATCGAATAAACTAATTATAACTTTGTTACCACTTATAAGTACACGTGTCCTCAATAAGGTTATGGTTGACTTCATGATTTGAGAAGTCCATGTATTTCCTTTCGATTGTGAATCGAATGTTCACATCTCATTGTGGTGTTGAATAATTCCTGTCCTTGATTTTGTTTTTCCGATTTAAACCCTCCAAGATTAGAACACCACAACAAATTTTGTTATCTTGAATCTTGATCTTAAGCTTGTAAGAATGATTTACTCTTTTGCTACATTGATGTAACTTGAAATTTTTTTGAATTTCTAATTGATATTCTTTTCTTTTCGCTGTTATGTCAAACTTCGTACCGTTTGCATCGTGGGAGGTACAAGAGTTTGTAAGTCAACCTATGACTAAGAACATTCGTATCTCCTAAATGATTCTAACTCATCAAAACAGGGGTGATTCCCTTACTTTGATGGTTCTCTATTCCTTTCGATAAATGGTTTCCAATCGCGTGTTTTATGAAATTTCATCCTTTGGATTAGGGTGATTTTCTTATCTTGAGGATTGACTTCAATTATTTTCTTTGAAATGGCATTTCACAAATGACATGATATCACCAAAATAGGATTGAAAACCGTACTTTGGTGACAATTGTCAATTTCCGATTGTTTCTTGTTATTATGAAATTCAAACATCAAGATAGGCGTGAATTCCATACCTCGATGATAATTTCATTTTCATGGATTGTATTTTCTCAAATTAAACGACCTCATCAAAGTAGGAGTGAATTCTGGATCTTGATGAAGAAGTTCATCCTATTATATTTTGTTTTTGTAAAACTTCACCGTTAAGATAGGGGAGACGTCCCTTACCCTAATGGTGAGTTATCTCGTCTTATTTCTGTGGATCCTCAACAATAAGTTGGGATCGAGCTTTTTGATTGGTAAGTTAGAAGTCATACCTGGGGAATACACCATCAAGTTAGGAGTGAAAACCACACCTTGATGACTATACTCATTTCTTGATCTTCAACTTACCAAGGTTGTAATCAAGTGGCGAGAAACATGTAGTAACTTGAAGGGTGAAACAATGTTAGTGTTTCAACCTATCAAGCCAAAGCATGATCTCCGAACTTGAAAAGAGACCCGATCGCTTTAGGTTGATTTTGATTCCAAGCTTGGAGCATCTAAATTCTTAAATCAATTTCTTTCCCTTTATTCTCATGTTTGATTTGACCTAGCTATATGGAACCATTTATTCCTTATTCATCGACTTTCATTTTGAGTTATCATCGAAACCTGATTGCGCGATGGTAGCCTTTCTAAACAATCTTTCTACTAAAGACATTATCAACTTATGCTCATGTCTCTCTAGTCATACAAATGTTCTCGACTGTACTTACGGGTTGATGAATTACGTATGCAATCTGCATTTGGAAATTTGTTACCTTGCAAAACATGGTTACAAATACCTTTCTTATTGTTTGTATCACTTCTTAAATCGCTTTTGAATCCTTAACCTTGGAAATATTTAAAACTCTATCTTGATTTCAAACAACAAGACTCGTTATTATCCTCATTGCAATATGGATATAATGGTTCATAAACCTTCGTAACTTGTAGTCATGGGTTTGGCATAAGGAAAAGACGTAACTTGGTGTGTGTCCAAATGTCTTACCTTCACATATGACAAGACCTAACATTCGTGATCCTATGGATCTCCTATTTAACTTTTCTTTCAACTAAAATGTTTTTCTTATCTTAGAGGTCATATTGACTCATGTGGGATAATGGGTCGAGAAAGTGACCAGTATCTATTTCAAATATTCGTACACCGTGGTATGGCGTTTAAACATCGATCGTTATTTTGAATAACCGATTCATATCTGCTTTTAATAATATTCCTAATCATCGTCGTGAATTCATTCCAAAATCTTCGCATACTGTATTATTCTTGGACCAATGGTTGGTCAAAGGAGAAGTACATATTCACAATATATGTGTTAAGATTGTTTCATTATATATAGTGACGTTTGGGATCCATAAATCCTGACGGTTAACCTTTCTTATTATTGTTGGTCTTTTATTGATTTCAAGATATCACTTTATCACGAAACTACATTCTAGAAGTTGGGGCTTATAAGTCTAACATACAACGGTAACTCGTCATCGTTTTCCAACATTTCAACTCAAAACAACTGAAAGGGTCAAATTGGCATGCATTATGCCAGAAATCTTGTAAGATTCCATAAAGTGAAACGTTTCACCTGTAATCAAACGTCGAACTTTGATCGTTGTACACTTACCTTGCATCATAATTCCTTGTTCATCTAAGTTCATTTTTAATTTCGGGACGAAATTCTTTTAAGTTGGGGAGACTGTAACATCTTGTATTTTCAAAGTAACTTTGTTAAGTTTTAAAAGGAACTTTTACGTCAATTTTTGAAACTTTAAGGACTTATTCTGCTTGATAATTAATTTGGTGATTAACAAAGTAATTAAGTGAATAATAGAAATAATATTATTAATGTTTAAAACGTTTGTTTATTACTATAAAACTTAACATCAAGTTATAATAATCTTACAAATATGACTTTTATAATAATAAAAACTAATACTTGTAATTATACAAGTAATTTCGACATTTGCTCATTTGTTAATAATTTATAAAATCTAAATAATTGTTAAAATCATTTAAAACTTAATGGGATAATAATCTCAAAAATAATAATTATCATTATAATAATAATAATAATAATGATAATAATAATAATAATAATAATAATAATAATAATAATAATAATAATATAATAATAACAATAATAATAATAATAATAATAATTTAAAAAGGGTAAAATTGAAACTCAAGTTAAGGGGGGTTAGTTGTCAATTTAGAAACTCAAGTTAAGGGGGGGTTAGTTGTCAATTTAGAAACTTCATATAAAAGTTATTACATGAAATAATAACAGTTAAAAACTATAGGGACTGTTGTGTAAATATTCAAAACCCAAACCCCCACCCCCTCGCCGGCCCGTGATTCCGGCCAAGCCCTCCGGCGAGGCTCCGGCCACCTTAAAAACCATCAAAATCGGTCGTTTTAATTCCAAAAACGCTTCCAATTGATTCTAGAACATGATTCGAACTTGATTAACCACTTTAATTTGACTTAAACGACGGTTATGTACCCAATCAATTGAGTAACCGATCAACCTTTAAACTCATAGCCGTTCGAGAATTTAACTCAAATAATAATCTAATTAAACGGACCTAAACAATCATATACCTAATACTAGACGTATACTACTCCCAATTACACCCAAAACGAACTCAATTATAGAATTCCATCATCATCCAAAGTCGCGACCCACACCACACCCGAACACCTATCTCTAAGTTTTCTAACTTACAATTGGAAGAGGGCTTATGAGCACTGAATCAATTCGAAGCTTTCTGCACATTGAATTTGATTAACACCATCGATTGCTCATCAATCGGGACCCTCCTCAGTCGCGGCTGAGCTTCGGTTGTTCTTATCATCAACACATTGCAAATCGGGTAATCAAACCTATGTACATGCTCGAAAATACATGGGTAATCAAAGACGCATGATCGGTTCTGTAATCGTTGTCGATTTAATGTCCAATTGATCCAAGAACATTCTAGGGTTCATATGTGATTTGGGGGCATTGGTTTGAATGGCTTTAAAACCACTTGGAACCAAGTGATACCGCGGCTGTATGCCTTGGTTCACTGGTTCCACGCTTGTTTGTCCATCCTTGAGGTCCCGGGTTCGAACCCGGGCACCCTCATCATTTTTTTAAGCTTTTTCAAGCCTTTAAAAATATATAAAAATTCCTAAAAATTATAAAAAAAATAACTTTTATAAACTTTCATTATGTTAAAAGTTATCTAATTATTTCTGAAAAATTATTTCTTTAAAAACCTTAAATTTTTTAATATAATATTATTTACAAATGTTTTAAATAGTTATTTTTATAAAAATGGACTTTAAATAATAATTTAAATCATTAAATATTATATGATACTATATAATCTTTAAGTATAGATTAGTCATGATAAAATCTTATTTTATAAATTCAAAAATTATTTACAAGGGTTATTTTAGGTTATTTCTTTATAAATATACTTTAACTAATAATTTATATTAATAATTATTGTTGGTCAATACGTTATTATAATCATTGTTAAATAGTGTTTATTTCAGAAGATTACAAAGATTTATTTACATTTTATATTTAAACCTTATCAATCATAATACCTAATTTCTTTTCTATATTAAAACACTTAAATGGTATAATTCTTTTCAATGGACCAAAATATAAATAATTTCATTATATAAATTATTTACTTATCAAAACCCCACAATTTCATTGAAACCCTAGTTCTTGTTAAAGCGTTAAAACTTATTATTAAAACTTTAACCTTGTGAATGTATATATATAGGTGCCTTATGACGATTCATTCTAGGAACGACGTTTATTATTCTTATTAATCTTCATTGCATACTTATTTGACATGTGAGTATTTCTATACCCCTTTTTTCTTATTTTCACACTTTGGGGTGAAACATGTTAACTTATATCATTGCACTTGTAAACTTATTTGAGACTTGTAAACTTATGGCAATTCAACATGTAAAGTTGTGGTTAGTTGAACTTTTGTGGTTACCATGTTGTGGCGTTATATGTACAATCATTAACTATTGCTAGCCCAGCGAAGTCATAGATCTATGGGTAAGACAAGCCTGCTTGGTTGATCCAAGTACACTTAGCTGATCGTATATACTTTTAACGTTAATAGAATATTAACGTCGTTTGATACTTGTAAAACATTGTCGAGGTTTGATTGTTGCATTGTTCATAACATCCCTAATCACTTTATTCACTAACTTATAACTTGAATTGCCATCTTTTATATATGCTTATGTATTGGAAACTATGGAATGCTCACCAACATTATTATGTTGACCTTTTATTTTTAACATGTTTCAGGTTACTCTTTGAAGCTTATCACACTTAGGATTGGACTTAGAGAAATAAACGAATGATCTGGATACTTTTATACTTGTATTCTGGATGTATCTTTGTTTGAACATTTACTTGTATTGTTACAATTGAATCTTGATTAATATATTTGGAACTAATAATAGCGTTATGTGGCTGTGAACAATCGTAACTCTCACACCTCGACGTTTCCGCCGTCAAGGTTGGGGTGTGTGACAGTGAATAGGGTCGCTCTTGATGGCTAGGGTATGTGTTTATTCAAAGTGTTTATTTTTTCATGAATTAAGTGGTATTTATAGGTTTGGAGTCTTTATTCATGCGACTGAACCATTAGCATGGGTCAGTGGTGCGATGAAGCATGCTGTCACACCCTCAATTTCCACAAACGGGGTTTACGTTAGGCGTGTGACATACTAGGATCTCAGACACGGTCATATCGAACGACACTATATGTGTTTAAAAATAAACGTTTGACTTAAATCAGAGTAAACAATAAATAAGTTAAACATCAGTGCGAAAGCGAATAAACGAAATGTAAACAATACTGAAAGTCTGAAAATGCTATATCAAAACAATATTTAATGCAAGATAATGAATCTGATGAATGCATGTCCTGAGTGCGTTCCTTAATCGTGCATCATGAGCTTAAGCATTCCTGTGACCTGATAAAACATGCTAAAGTGTGTCACATAAAGTTGGTGAGTTCACAGGTTTTATCACAGATAACAATGTTTGTAACTGTTTGAATGTTTGTAACTGTTCGACTGTTTGTAACTGTCGGCTGTTTGTAACTGTTCGGCTGTTTGTAACTGTTCGGCTGTTTGTAACTGTTCGACTGTTTGTAACTGTTCGACTGTTCGAATGTTTGTAACTGTTCGAGTGTTTGCAACTGTTCAAATGTTTGTAACTGTATGAAATGGTATAGTAATTAAAGCATATCGATAGGTAGCTAGCCTATAATCATGTTACTTAGCGTTTCGAACCGAAGCTGACTGTTTGCGTGTCCTATATGTTTGTTGTTTCCCCATCACGTCTCGCAAGACAGTGACAAATGTTAGGTCAATAATGCACCCGTTTGACCTCTAATCAAGCTAGCGTGACTAGCCGGGCGGGGTTTGTCAGACCCAGTGGTACTACTCAGAATTACCTCGCTAATCCCATTACTAACGGTTCGAGAGTGTCAGGACTGTTTGTATGTTTGCACTAACGTAACAGGCGATATCAATAATACCAAAACCATTCATAAATATGTTTGCATGTTTTCTCCCCAAAAAGGAAAGAAAGTAAAATAGGGGCCGTGAAACTCACCTTGTTTGCACAGCAAGGAAATAATGTTCGTACAACGATTAGAGTTTCGGTTAACCTGGATTTCATTTAATAGGAATATAATTAACGTTAGTTATTATTTACGAGTTTATGGTTAATAATATGATTAACGTTCGAATAAGAATTAAGTTTTGATAGAATTATGTGTTTTGTTTAAGTAATTAGATTTATAAATAAATATCATATTTTTAATCTATTTGATGAATTATTAAGTGTTTTAGAAACGAATTTAGATATAATGATGAAGTTCGACATGAAATTAAGTCTGTATGATTAATGAAGAATGATTACGAAAAATATTAATTTAACCCGTTCGTTAAAGTGTATTTTATAAAACGTACAATATTTGTAAATAATTGATAACTATTTTAATATAATCTAGAAAATTATCTGGTGCCCAAAAATATAAACCAAGTTTATAAAAATTATTTTTATAATTTTTATAATTTTTCTATAATTTTTAAAAGCCTAAAAAGCCATTAAAAAATAAATGAGGTTGCCCGGGTTCGAACCTGGGACCTCAAGGGTAGCATGGAAGCGGGGAACCAGTGAACCAAGGCCGCAGCCGCGGTAACAATGGTTCCAATTTTTTAAACATTAACAAAAGAAACCCCCAAATTGCCATGAACCCTAATTCGATTTGTACCCAATTGATCCCCGATTCGATTTAATTAGAGGCGATGTTCATGGGGTTTTATTCCCATGATGAAACGAGAATGTAGGTGTGTTCAATTACCAGAATTGGATTCGAATTGAAGGTGAATACCACGATGAACAGGTCGCGGCTTCTTGATGTTCGATTGATGCCCAAACGATGATTATAATCCAATTCCTTGAACAGGAAGTTTCTAATGATGCTTATGATCAAAAACCCTCTGTTAATTGCTAGTTACAAATGCCGGAGAGTGGTGTTCTAGTAGGTTGCAGGTCGCGGGTAATGGTGGTGTTCGAATGGTGTGTTAGTGCATTTTATACGAAATTGAGTTCAGTGGAACATTATAATCGATTTAACTTTCGTTTGTGCGCCATTAATTTGATTTTAATTTTGATCAGTGGGCGATCGTGGCCGGTTCTTTTGGCCGAAAGTGAGGTGAGTGGTTTAGTGGTTAATCGCACTTGCTTTTCAAATGGAAGGTGGGTAAAGTTCGAATCTCGCAGGCAATAATGTCGGGATAGTTGATTTGTCAAAGGTCAAGTGGTTTTGGGTGTAATGGCTCGCCGGAGGGACGGCCGGAATAGTTTGTAATTATTGGAATTAACATCAACGTGTTAAACTCTTTTGTTTGTAAAATAACTTTTATTTACCTCAAAAATACGAGATGTTACAGTCTCCCCTACTCCAGGAAATTTCGTCCCGAAATTTGTTCACGAGGAGGCTGATATGAAAAGATGAGGGTACTTGGATTTCATTTGATCCTCACGTTCCCAGGTGAACTCTGGTCCACGCTTTGAGTTCGTCGGACTTTGACAATAGGGATACGACTGTGTTTGAGTGTCTTGACCTCTCGGTCCATAATTTCCACTGGTTCCTCGATGAAGCGTAGTTGTTCGTCAACATGCACCTCGTCTTACGGAATGATGAGAGTCTCGTCAGCAAGGCATTTCCTCAGATTTGAGACATGGAACACATCATGTACTCCACTGAGTTTTCAGGTAGGTTCAACTGATAGGCTAAGGGCTAACTCGTTTGACAATCTCAAACGGTCCCACATACTAGGGTTTAGTTTCCACGTTTCCCGAAACGAATCACGCCCTTCCAAGGTGACACTTTCAACAGTACTTTGTCACCAATCTGAAACTCCAATGGCTTACAACGCCTGTCGGCGTAACTCTTTTGTCGGTCACGTGCTGCTGCATACGGTTACGGATCTGCACGATCTTCTCAGTCGTCTCGTGCACAAGTTCAGGACTGGTAAGTTGACTTTCTCCAACTTCCACCCAACAATAGGTGACCGGCACTTACGCCATACAGTGCCTCAAATGGAGCAGCTTTGATCGACGTGTGATAGCTATTATTGTATGAAAACTCAACTAACGGTAAGTGAGTTTCCAATCTGCTGCCATAATCATCACACAAGCGCGGAACATGTCTTCTAAAGTCTGGATCGTACGCTCACTTTGGCCGTCAGTGTGGATGATATGTCGTACTCATATCTAACCGTGTTTCCAATGATCGTGTAGGGATTGCCAGAAATGTGAAGTGAATCGAGCGTCACGATCAGAGATAATGGAAATTGGCAACCGTGCCGAGAGACTATTTCCCTTAGATAGATACGTGTCAACTTTTCCATTCGGTCAGTTTCCGGATTGCCAGTAAAGGGCGGATTTCGTCAAACGATCTACATCAACCAAATGGGATCGCAGTTGGGGGGGAGTTTAGGGCATTTTTATACGAAATTGAGTTCAGTGAAACATTATAATCGATTAACTTTCGTTTGTGCGCCATTAATTTGATTTTAATTTTGATCAGTGGGCGATCGTGGGCCGTTCTTTTTGGCCGAAAGTGAAGTGAGGTGGTTTAGTGGTTAATCGCACTTGCTTTTCAAATGGAAGGTGGGGTAAAGTTCGAATCTCGCAGGTGATAATGTCGGGATAGATGATTTGGTCAAAGGTCAAGTGGTTTTGGGTGTAATGGCTCGCCGGAGGGACGGC
>CM044002.1:61386586-61398046 GCA_024085815.1 Flaveria linearis
TGCCATCATTCACTCGATCATTTTGATCGGGTCAAAACCAACAGATGAACTAAAGAGATTTTATTTATATAGAACTTAGAGATCGATATATAGTTCAATAAAATGTCAGTTTAAACAACATCTGCAGACCACAAATTTAGTTAACCGACTAATGAAGTCGACCTATAATTAAAGGAGTCTAATTCTCACTTGCCATTGATCATTTTGCAGAACGAATCATCCTCGATTTTTTTACAAACAACTCAAACGTCATTAAATCTACTTTTAAATTCACTCCACATTACATCATAGGACTTGAATGCTTGATCTTTAAAAAAAATTAAAAAACACTATTTAACACACCAGAATACTATTAAACCAAATTCACTCAACATTTCATTCTCTTGAGTGTTTGTCATGCTTGATGTTTGTCAACACCACATGCATGATATTTTAAGGGCTGCCATGGGCCAGATGGATTTTCTTTAATGATATTTTAAGGGCCAAAAGTCCACTAACAACACTAATTTGCACTTTTGCATGCAAACATTAAAAAGGGACCATCCATGGGGACCCAAGTAGTGCTGTTCAAAAAGCTCGCGGCTCGTGGCTCGCTCGAATCTCGCTCGGAAAAAGCTCGAAAAAAGCTCGCTCGAGATCGGCTCGGTTTATAAACGAGCCGAGCCGAGCCGGCTCGAATATAAACGAGCGATTGCCGAGCCGAGGCAAGGGCGGCTCGCTCGTTGGCTCGCTCGTTGGCTCGCTCGATGGCTCGCTCATTGGCTCGCTCGATGGCCTCGCTCGTTGGCTCGCTCGTTGGCTCGTTTCCTGGCTCGACTTAAATATGTAATATATATATATTATATGTATGTATATATATAAGTATATATATATATAATAATATTTATATATAATATTATTATAATATATAATATAATTTGAAAACGTAAGGCGTTCTTGGTTATTCTTAGGAGCTTATGTATTTACCATAATTATTATCTATTTCTTAGCTATTATAATATTATTATAATAGCACTAACCTAATCAAAATTCAAAACCTAAAAAACTCAAATGTTGAAAACGTAAGTATATCCACATTCCACAGTCTGTTGAAATTGAAGTTTGAAAACCCTAACTCCACTCCCGTCTCCCACAGTCCATTCTCCCTCGAGCAGCCAACCATCACTCCCTTCCCCATCGGCCACCGCCCAGCGCCTGGTCGGCCAGTCGCCCATGGCAGTCACCACTCACCTACTCCCGATCACACGCAGTCACACTCAGCTACGCCCTCGGCCGCCGCTTGCTTGCCTAGCCCTCAATCATCGACAAGTTAGCCGACGACGAGCGACAAGTTCGATGCTTGCCTACCTCGAATCTTCGATTTGGATCAGGTATATCTTGAGAGAGGTGTATTAAATTTTCTTTTAAAACCGAGCCAAACAAACCGAGCCGAGCCAGCTCGGTTTAAAACCAAGCCGAGTTCGAGCTCTACTTTTAGCTCGGTTGTAAATCCGAGCCGAGCCGGCTCGGTTTATAATTCGATCCGAGTCCGAGCTAATCCTAGCTCGGCTCGGTTCGGCTCATGAACAGCCCTAGACCCAAGGCATCCATGAACGATTTTTTATATATTCCTCGTCATCATTTACTTTTAATCAAAATGTAATTAACACAGTTTTAAAGCATAATTAAGCATACTACATATGTTTTAGAAGCACAGTCAAGCATTACTACTGTTCTTGTGGTCTTGGTCACGTCTGAATGTAACATTAAAATAAATCAACATTAACTAAAAACTATAATAATCTTACATTAACAAATATGTAACATGAAGTTCATGTTTTCTTTTCCTTTTTACAAAAACATATTTAATTCATCGTCGAAAACAATCGCTTAATGATGGTGGTGTTCGCATTCCAACGGTACTGACGGAACCTAGCAGTGTCACTGCAATAGTCATAAATCATATGGTTCGCCCGAACCCATATCAACTGGTGACTTTGATGCACATTTAACTCCGACAACCAGGTTGATCCCACCATCCACCAGTGTTGGCACACCGCTTTGCATTGTCAGAATCGTCGGTTGTCACAGGACACTCGCAACCATCTATTTCAAACCCACGGTATGAAGCCACAAAACGGCGCATGGGTCCAGTCCGTCTTGACACGACCCCCTTGTGTGGCCCAGTCATCCGCGTTCCAAATCGAACTGTACACACCCATGGCTTGGTCTTTAGGGTAGGGGAATGCCCTTGTGTTCAAATTAGTGTGCACTCTAATTGGCGTCTCATCAACCAAAAACCTGTTTCAAATTAACAATAATACCATGTTATGTTATCCAACCATATATAATTACTTACCATACAATTATAACCAACTAGAATACTATCTCCATGCAACGCGCGGTAATTGTACCACGAACTTAAAATGAAAGCCAGAATACAAAAAATATCGTAACGACTACCACTACGACTTAGAACCAAAGACATCAATAACTTGGTGGATCAAAAATAATAAATCATCATAAACGCAAACTAATATTGGTATAAAACACTTGTATGTTTATACTAGAGTTCAAATCAAGCAGAGTACAACTACAATAATTTTAATAGTAAATTAGATGTAAATAGAAGTACATGTTTACCGTTCCAAAATCGATAACAACCTATCTCCTATTAAATCGCATACATATAAATGTCGTATGTTATTCAATCTCATGGTTCTCAACATAATACTAGTTTTGAAAGTCACTCATCACTTGTATCGTATGCATAAAAACTTGTACCCAAGTAATAATAAGTGTGACATTTACTTTCCTGTGTTCCTATTCAGACCCATCATAACACATCAAAAAAGAATGGTGAAAAGAGTGATTGAAATAATTGCAACGTACAAACACGCATAGCACAAACATGATCAACAAATCAACAACTGATTCAACATCACACTGTGTGCATCAAAGAGTTGTACACACAGTAAGTGTGTGAAGAAACTTACACAACTTGACGCTGGTTCCATAGGATCGAGTACGAATGGTAGTCTTCCGTCGGATCGAACCACAGGTTCAACCGTTGCTCTCTGTTACCAACGCCATTAACGTACACATTCGTCGCACAACGTAAGGTTCCCTGTGGTTTCCCCAAAACTCGAAATCAAACTCATGATGCTTCGAGCCCTCTGACGACAGATCACAATACCACAACATAAACGATGAATGAATCAAAACGACGATAACGAAACGAATGAAATGAACTGATCGGAATCGAATAAACTTACGTAGAACGCGGTTACGGTACCGGCGGAATCACCTGCAACGAGCTTGTAGTGGATGTTGACTCTGCCGAACATGTACTTTGATTTGGATGAGAATCCAGCTCCTGAAGGTTAAAAACTTAAAATCAATCATCGATGAATCGAGTTGTGATAATAGAATGAAATACAATAGGACACAATATGTTGATTGATTTGTTGTTACCGGAGAAGTTATCGAGCTTCATGTTGACGGCATCACCGTCGAAGGAAAGTGATCGGGGGCCCAGTACGGTTGAAATAAATCGTTGAATTTAGCTGTTGCTTTAGCGGAGCAGATGAAGAGCGAAAGAAAGAATGTGTGGAGATGATGGATGATGATGATGAAGAAGAAGATGCCATTGTGTTTGAAGGTTTGTGAGTGATGAAGGGGAGTGTGGGGGTGGTTTTTATAGTAGTGTCTTGAGCAAGGGGTTTGTTTTGTTGAAAGCTAAAATCTAGTAACTATTCTGATTTAATTTTCGTAATTAATGGTTTTCTATCAGGATGTTGTGCGTAATTTGATATGAAACAATATGTTTGTATTGATTCTAGGGGCTTAAAACAAAAGCGTAGAAAACTAAAAATATTTAAAATACGAATTAAACTGAAAAATGAGATGATTTTGGATATGTTAGTATTATCCTATATATTAAAAGGAACTTAAAGAAAATAGTTGGCCTCTCATGGTTTGATATTGGCCACAAAGGAATTATGTATTTGCAATCTATTCCCTTGGCTTTAAGAGAAAAAAAAAAAGAAAAACAAATCCTCACACACAATCTCACATCACATCGCATTTAGAAAGAAAATGTCTCTCTCTTTGATCGTTGTTCATTAATGGTTTCTTTGTTTTCTTTTCAGTTGTATTCAGTCTGTGGCTCGCAATGAGCTCCAAGGACGGGTGATGAGATACCGGAGTGGTGTTGGTCGCTTAGGCATGGCTGTTGATTATGGTTACCAGTCGTAACGAGCACGGATCTGAGCCCGAGCCTAAAATTTCAAATAGTTTTGCGTCGGTTATCATGCGTGCAACGCACACATGTGAAAAATCCTAGTTTATATTTGAAAATTTTCTTATTCGGTTTTTGTAGGATACTAGTTATAACAAAATCTTGTCTTTATGAATATCCAAACTGAATTTAATTGAATAAATAGGTTTTATTGGTTGCTTCGGGTTTCTTTGGATATACAAAATCATGATTATTCGCTTATTCGGATAGATCTAAATCGATTAAGCATAATCCTTATGCAAATCGGTTTGGATTTCTATATAATTATAAAATTTCAAATCCGAATAATCAAACAATCATTATATTAATGCGTGTGTTTTTTATTATATTTTACGTTATGTATTTACACGTGAAACGATGCATTTTTTATTTTATTGTTAGTTTAAGTCTTAAATTTATTCTAAATATTTTGTTATAAGAACCTTTTTATTTAATAATATTGTTTTTTTCCTTTAAATAAAGATGAGTGATAAAATTTTCATAGTTAAAACTTAAAAGAGAGAGATATAGAACGATAGAAGAGTGTGATTAAACGTTATGGCCGCCGGTGACAGAACAATAATGTGAACCAAGAGTACACACTATGGCAAGGGCGGATGTATATATAACTAGGTTAGTTCCGTGTATTACACGGAATGAAAATAAAATATTAAATAATTAGTAATCAAAATTTATATATTAGAAAATCATGTTTGAAGATAAAATATGATTATAATTACGTATAAATAGATACTTTAAGTAAATAAATAATAATATATTTTTCTTAAACTTTGTTTTATAATTTTTTTTAAATATTTTATTTAAGAAAAATGATTTTTTAAAGAAAAGTTCATTGTGTTATGTATTTTATAAAATTTTATTTTTAAAAAGTGTGTTTTAATTCAAAAATAGGTTTTTTATTTATTAATTTATATAGTTTTAATTAAAAAATAGTATGAGTAAAATTATTAGTATCAATATTATTATTAACAATATAGAGAAATGAGAAAATTAATATGACAAGGCTTACAATTATTTCATGTTTATTTTAGTTTTTTTATAGATAGATATATAGGCTAAAATCCCTTTAATTAAACGGATTATAGTTAGTAATAACACGAATAGTTAGATTATAATATTTTAATATTAACTATAATTAAAATTATATATACGTAATAGTTCAAGAAAATAAAACACTATACTATTTTAACTCTCTTATCTCAATAGTTTCATTTTTGGACATTCGTTTTAAGATTTTTTTTTATTAAAAAATTTTTTTATCAAATCTGTTTGTTTTTTGTAATTATTTTGGTCGTTTTAATAAGACTGTTTTTAAAAGATTTCACCTTTATAATTTTTTTGAAACAAAACGACTTAAAATATTTTGCTTAAAAAGTTTAGTGTTTTAGAAAATTTTATATTATATAATTTTTTGTTTTTTATTATTTAGATTTTAATTAAAAGATGTGATTTTTAACTTCCTTCATAAAATATATTTTAAAAAAATATAGTTTGATTTATAAAATCTAGATAAGAGAGAGAAATATAGCAATTAATAAAATAATTTTAGTAAGAGAGAGAAACTTGTATTACTATTTAAATCACTATATATACCTTTTGGAGGGAAAATCAAAGTGTGAATGTGTAGAAATAGGACAAGTGACAAAAAGTGAGTTAAAAACACGACAAGTGACAAAAAAAAGCTTCTTTTATTAGATACTATAGATTGAGGGGTAGCCTCCGCTACCCCTCAACTTGTTACGGGTAGTGTAAATTTTTTTTTATGTTTATGTAAAAAGAAAGTTTTGGTTTTACGTTACCCCTGAAAAAAATTATGTTAGCCCTAAAAAAAATAAACTCAATATTTAATAAAAAGTTGATTTTATAAATAAAAGTATAATAATTTTTAAAAAAACAATACATTCTATAGAAAAGATAAATAACAATTACCCATACCAAATAATATAAAAACACTCAAAATACCAACCCAACCCAATACATAAGCCCAAAATAAAACTTATATATATACTAATATTTATATGCTTTGTAAGTTTGTAGTTTATGAATTTTTTGTACCCCGTTTTTTGTGTTTTTATGTACCCATTTTATATCTTAAATTTTTATTTAAACTCAATAGTTTACATCTTTTATAATTTAGCTTTAATATTTTTTTTGATTTTCAACTTCGGTCTCTATACTTTTCAAAATTTTACAAATTTCTGTGTTATACGTTTCGTTCTAAATTTACGAGTTAACATGTCGCAACGGGTGGGTGCGTGGTTCAACGTTTTTCACTTATTTTTCCAGTTTAACAGTTACGTCATAACGTCTGGTCCTAGATCATTCACTTATTTTTTTTATTTTTTGCTTATGTGAGTGTATGTTCAATGTTTTTACATTACTTTTAATTCTATTTATTTGTTTTTCGTTTTATTGGTTTTTATTGTCGGTGGTCACTGGCGGTGGTGTGCCATTTATATTACTTAGCATGGTTTTACGTCTTCCGTTGCAACGCTGTGTGAGTTTAATACTAGTATATAACATAACAAACAATACCTTTTTTCCGATGGTCATACACATTTTATTTATTCTTTTATGCAAAAGAAAAAAGAAGAAAGAAAATAAAATATTGATGTTTCGTTTTTCTTGTTTAAAACCTTGATAATTTGTATCAAAACCTTAGTAATGTTGTTAGATGATGAGGGGGTATGGCTCATATTCAAACTTCTATAAAAATTTATTGAAACTCAATTTTAAATAAATGATAATAAAATAAAATAGATAATGTAAAGAGTGTATGAAATCTGCTATGAATGCTTTTACATGGTTATTTGTTTATCACGGATATTTTTTGTTTAATTTAGTGATTCTAGTTGTTGTTTAAACTTTAAATTTAGAGAACATGAATCAGTTTGTTGTGAAAAGAAAGCATCAAAAGAGGAAGACGCATACGGAACGCTATATAATGTAAAAAAATTTTACAATGCAATTTAATTACTTCTATTCCGACCCGATCCGACTCGACTAAATCGAACAACCCAAATTTTCTATGTTGTTTCGTTAGAAGCTATTTATTAAAAAGCTTATATGGTTATTTGTTTATCACGGATTTTTTTGTTTAATTTGATGATTCTAGTTATTGTTTAAACTTGAATTTAGAGATATGAATAATTTTATTGTGAAAAGAAAATATCAAAAGATGAGAGACGCGTACGGAACACTATATAGTTTAAGTTTTTTACAATGCAATTAATTACGTCTATTCCGACATGATCCGACTCGACTAAATCGAACAACCCAAAATTTTCTATGTGACAATTCATGATTCTATCACTGCATGTACGGTAAAAAAAATTACGTTACCCCTGAAATTGTTTTCTAGACCCGCCGCTGCACTATGGTATCATACCCCTAACAGCATGTTATATGTGAGGTGTGCCATGTTACTGACACGTTGGATGGGTGCAAGAAGACACGTAGGAAATGGGGCCCACAATGAAAAATATTTCAAAAAAAACTAGCCGTTTGAGCTTGCTCTGAATTGGTGCTTGAGTAAAAGTGGACAAACTATACTAATAGTCACTGTTGGTAAAGATGACTAAAAACTGTTATCCAATGAGAGAAGGACACGTGACGTAAAAAAGCTGGCCACTGTACTGTCTAGCTGTCATTTATTCAGTGGTTAAAAGGACGGCCATCTTTTACATTCGCCGTGGCCTTTATTGATATCCGAGCCCACGCGCTGTTGTGCCATTGCTATGACGCGTGTAGTACAAACTATATATTTTTTGAATAGTTTGATTAATTTTAATTTTAAACAAGGGAAAGTTTGTTTAGGTGAAGGTTGGGTTGAAGGAAAATGGACCATTTGAAGTTTATCAAAATAACAAGAAGTTTATTAACTTTGTGTTCGGGACAAACCTAGTGTACTGGAGACTCAATCCTCAACATTCACGTTGTACAAATATAGGTGGAAGTTATGAACGTAGATTTTTTTTTTTTTTCTTTTTAATTGTATCATGTTTGTCTTTGCATCTGGCATCTTGCTAGGTTGTTTTTTAATAATAGTCGTTCAAAAAAATTAAAGATTAGAATAGTGATTTTATTTTAGATAAATGGTTTATGTTAGTTCAATTCAAAACGCTCGCCGCTCGTTCAAAATTTGATTGAAAAATGCTTGTTTGAACTTCTGTTCGGTTAAAATGAGCGCTCGGCTCAGGTCGGCTTGTAAACGATCCAAGTACGAGCAAAGGTCCGCTCGGCTCGGTACAACTCAAAATAGTTTGTACTAGCATTCTAGTAGATTTGGCCGTATTACAATATACAATTATATTTATACATATTAGATCAATCAATTTAATAAGCATTAAAATGAATCGTAAGTAACTATTAGAAAATTTTGTTTCCGCTCTCAGTATCGTTCTCTGCAATATGATCACCATCTCATCCGTTACACTGTTTGCTTCATTGTCAGCCACTGCATATTGTCATTTATGAAAATGTTATGTTATGAAAATATTACCACTTTTAAGTCATTAAAACTAAAACCCAATATTGTTACGCTCTCATTGTAATAAAACTGGATGACATACTAGGTAGTTGAGTTGTAAATTGTTAGCAGATCGTTTGCCCTCGCTCGACGCTCGATCAAAAAATTAACGCTCGAAAATGATCATTCGATTTTTCGACGGTTGTAAATGAGTCATTGGACCGGTTCTGTTTTGAAACGAGCCAAACACTAGTTTAAGTCCACTCGGCTCATGAACAGCCCTAGTTTAAATTTTGTTATAATGAGCTGATTTAAATTATTTGTGTTTTAAAAAATTGAAGTTTTGTTTATTAAGTCCATTAGGATATGGTGGGTAAAATCTTGCTACTAAAAAAAATTGTAAGTTTCCTTGTACTATTTCAATCTAATTCCTCTTATTAATAATACTATTTTTATTATTTTAGATTATTAATCTTTGGACCTGATTATCCTATATTAATGTCACCCAAAGCTATAAAATTACACAAAAAAGTAGAGTTTTTTTTTTCTAAAATGGTGTTGGTGGAAAACTTATTTATCAAAATGGATGATTTGAAAATTTTACTAAATTGTTATTTTAAAACTTTTTTTTTCTAACAGGAAAAGTTTCTAAAATTAAAAAGTAAATATTTTTGGAGTGTGATATTTTATAAAAAGTTTTTAAAATATTTTATAATTCTTTTCTAACCTTTTATTAACGCTTTTGTTTTGTAATGTTTTTTTCTAGAATAAAAGACGTTTTTGTTCTTCATATATACTTTTTTGTTTCATTTTAAAATATAATGTATTTATTTTTAATTTTTAACACAATATTTCATATATTTTTTTAAATGTTTTACTTAATAAAAAGGTATAATAATGAAAACGTTTTAGTGGAATATACAAATGAAGTTTTTAAACGTTTTTGTCCTTCATATATACTTTTTTTATTTAAAAACATTTTAATATGAAGAATTGCTGATTAAAAGATATAACATGGATTTAGTTTATTTCAATAAATAAGTACTCGAGTGTGTATACTGTTTGATTTTGATGGTTTAACTTAACCATGAGTTAAACTGATATGTTCTAAAGTACATTGCATACATATTTGTTATTCACATTTCTAGGAAAAAACATAAAAAACAAAATAGATGTCTTATAAAAATAATTACATATTTTATATAACAAATAAATATCATACAATTTGAAGAAACACAATAACATCGACATTTTAAAAAGTTAAAAAACCATAAAGGATTATTTAAATATAAAAAAATCCTTTCCTGTCGCGTTGGTATTTTTACTAAAATAACAACATTTTCTATGAAACTAAATCATTATATTAGTTTTTACAGAACGTTATAAGAAAAGTTTATAAAAGAATTATGAAACAATTTATAAAATATCACACTCCAAAAGAGCATATTATTTTTAAATTTTAACTACTTTTTTCTTCATCCTTTTAAAAGACTAACAAGTTTTTTCTGCCCGCGCGTTGCCGCGGCTATGCAAGTTTTCGCGGTTAATGCAAGTTTTAAACGTAACCCTAAATCAGCAAAAAACAATAAAGTAAAAACACACCAAAACCCTAAATCTATACACAAGAATATTTAGAACCCAAAACTAAATCAAAACACAACACCATACACAAAACAGACGAAAATCAAGCCGCAAGAAGGCGACAGTCGAAAATAGAAAACCGACGAAAACCAAGCCCCAAAAAAAGCAGCAACAATAGAAAACCCAAACCTTAATAGCGAGTATCATCAGGGTATCGATAACGAAAAAAGAAATAAAAACCCAGAGAAAGACAACGACAACGAACATAATCGAAACACACATCAAAGAGACGTGTCCGGATAAAAAAAACCTCACCCCCAAACCCCACAAAAAAATCGAACCCCACCCCAAACAAACCATATTAAAACACAAACAAAAAAAAAAAAAAAAGTAAAAAGTAACAATAACAAAAAACAAAAGAAAAATAAAACACAAAAAAAAAGAAAAAAATGCCCCCACCGACCAAAGCTAATAATAAAAATAATAATTTCATAAACACAAACTTTTTAATTCAATTAGATCTGAAGTGAAGGAGTAAATATTTTAAAAATACCCATTTTAGGAACTAGTTTTAAATCACCCATTTTGGTAAATAAATCTTCTACCACATCATTTGGGGAAAAAAACTCCAAAAAAGTAATTAAGCGAATCTGGTATAACTAATATATAAAGTTTGATTTCATTTAATTGTGGATAAACTGTTTAAATAAGTAGATACAAACTTTCTTCTGTAATAAATGTGAATTTCACTTCGTTAAAAAAAACTCACTATATCAAAGAAAGAAAAACTAATTTTAGGTGTCTCTTAAAAATTCAGATTTACCATATAAAAGCATTCACAGTGATTTTTATCTTTATCCATATAATTACATTAAAATTACTATGTTTTTTGTTTATTTTTCAATTAAATAATACTTTTTATACCTTTACCATTAGTTTTTCTATCTTATCAATTCACGACCACTTTCAAAATATTAAAAAATTTATATGGATTTGAACATTGATTCACACATATACCGATAAACATTAAAATTTTATCTCTAATTCACCCACAACCACTTAAAATCATTCCATATAAATGTAGTAAACACACTCATATATTTTGGAGATTTCACTTTGAATTTATGTTTAG